>JASCZI010091168.1:0-15251 GCA_036250425.1 Stylosanthes scabra | reverse complement strand
AGTCCGGACTTGAGTTCAAAGTTGGCATTCAGTTCAGGAAATCGGTTGGGCTGGTTGTCGAAAGCTGTGCTTGCACCACCCAACTGTTTGAGAGTTAGTCGTTCCGTCATGGTAGAGGTACCTGAAACGGAAGAACTAGATTGTGTATTAGAATCGGAACTATAATCAGAAAAACGATTGTTATTCAATGCCAGTCTCGAATGTGATCTTAGCATACAAATAACAATTCAAAAAGAAAACATTAAAATAGTATGTACAGTATTCACAGACAATCAAAAACAACAAATATTCCGCCTCCCCGGCAACGGCGCCAAAAACGTGACGCGCCCGCCCGGGGTGGGGACTTTCGTTCGTTGTAGTTCTGAAAGTCCCGTATCCCTTGCGGACGGCGTCTGGAACGTTTTAAAAAGGTGTCACAGGGTGCAACCAAAATACCGAGTAGGACTCGGGTCGTTTTGCTCAGGAAGCGAAAGGGAAAGTCTAATTTTGATTAGGGTTGGTTGCAGTTGAGATTCGTTGAAAGTAGTTCGTAGATTTAAAGCAGTGGAAAGCAGTAAATAGGCAGTTAAAATGCGGTAAATAAGCTGATAATAAAAGGAGTGTCCCGTCTATGAGTTGAAATACGGTGCATTACTGTCATTGCTGCTGCGTCCCAGATCGATTAGACACCCCCTAAGAGGAACCTCTGCTATATCTAATACCAACTACCTGTGTGGCAAACGAACCCACCGTTCCGGGTTCAACTCACATTTGGAGCAGGTGTTGCTTGGAGTTCGCTGTCACCGGTACAATCCTGCTGTCACTCGGACCTCTTGCGCTTTAGCGAATTATGGAGCCTCTGATCTATGCCCAGAGCTGACAAACTCTATAGGATCCCCGCTGTCACCGGGTCAGACCTGCTGTCACCAGGTTCCCAAGCACTTGTGCCATGCTACCGTGGCGAACCTCGTACGATATTGGAACTGCCGCTATTCTAGCAGGGGTGTAGGGCGTATAGCTTTACGGGTTCGACCCGTTCCTCTAACATGATCTTTATGGGAACTTGCAGTTCCGGTCATTTGCACATTTCACCTAACAGCCGAGACACTATAGGACTCTACTCACTAATTGCGAAAATCATAAAAGCGGAAAAATAAATTGGCAGCATAACAGTATGTAAAATAGCAGTTTACTAGAATAAAACTGACAGAATAATGGTAAAGTAATTTGATTAAAACTGAAGTTTGACAGAGTAACAGTAAAATAAACAAACAAGCAATAAAAAAAAAGTCTGGCTAGTGAATGGAAAATAAACCTAAAATGGAACCCTAAAAACATAGGTGCCGAGATTAGCAATTGGGCGTGCCGCCCACGCTAAGATGTGTACGCATGGCTCCATGCGATGCGCACGCATAGGCTCCAACAATGGCCTTCTAGGTTTTGTTGCGATCTTTTCATTCCTTTCGCTCTCTCCGACGACTTCCGCTCTGAACTCCACCTGTTATATCCTGAAACACTTAAGCACACACATCAAGGCATCGTGCGGAACGGGAAATAGTTCAAAATACAGTAAATATTGGCCGGAATAGCAGATATTACAATTACAGCCCTAAGTAACTACTAAGTGCAATTTAACCTATTTTGCTAGTGTTTAAGCGATGGAAAGGTGATAATTAGTCAGTTAAAGCAGTGAAATGAACCGTCAAAACGGGTTTCATCAGTTTTCCTAAAAACGATTTTTCTAAGTCCATCGAATCGATTCGTTTTCAAACAGAATCAAAAACGTGATTTCTTAAATCGATTCGTTACACTTGCGAGTCGACTCGTGTTTTCAAACTTAGAATTTTAGAGAGTTTCATCAATGACGAATCGACTCGATCAGGAAGGGAATCAATTAGAAGCTTTTTAAACGTTTTTCACAGAGGTTGAACATGGGACTCGAGTCGATTCGGGAGGCACTCGAATCGATACGATCCTTCTCAAAAAAAATTGAAAATGGAGATTCTGATTGGGCCAAAAAGGAGATATGAGTTATTCCACTTCCTAGACTACTCGATATGTTTTCATTTATCGCAATTATTTATACCGTGAGCCTAGGTCTACGAGGGGTCGAGGCAAGGACTAAAGCTCGGCTTACGGCAACAGCGGACCATCGGGAGTAGTAAGTGTCTGTGGGGCCTTTGCTCTCACGTGGGGCAAAGGTTAACGTCGCGGCTTACGGTAGTGACAGGGGGGCCTCCTGCCATCGTCCCAGCTACCAACCTAGGTATTAGTCGAGAATTGTGAAGGGAACCCCCATTTATTATGAGAAATGATGTGAAAGATCGTTTACGATCGGGGCCGGATCGATGATTGGTCCTCGGGGAAGTACGAACGATGGTCGTCCGGAGCTAGTACCGGACCGGTCGGGAGTGGCTATTATAACCGACCAGATGAGCTCATCTTAGCCTTCAGGATTTAGGCATACATCATTTGCATATTGTGTGGCATTGATTGGGTGTGCCTAACTGTTATATATATTCTTGCATTTGTTTGTGTAACTGAATACTTGTTCTACTTGTGTTTTCTTGTGTATTACTGTATGTTGACTTTGGAGGTTATGTAGATATTAGAGTTAAGCCTTGGGCGCTTGTTCCGTACTGGGAACCCAATGAAATTGTGGTTCTCACTCCGTTGTTGTTGAAATATTTCAGATGCAGGTGATAATTAGCGGCAAGGGTTACTTTGCTAGAGCTTTTGGAGGATTATGCTCTAGTTAGCTTATATATGTTGTGCCTAGATAGAGACTGCCTTTTGTGTATGTAAACCAATGATGAGAGATGGATAGACTTTCTTTTGTTGACATTTGTAGAAGTGGTACTTAGGAGAATACTTATGTACTCAATGGTTATCGTTGCGCTACTCTATAACTTATATATATTCCTATGATTTTATTTGGCTCCTTGATATGTCTCTTCTTCCATCCTCTTAGAAACTGTTTTAGTTTTCTCGCGTATTAAATGTGTAATTATCTTGAGTTCCACCGGCTCTGACTTAAGCTGGGTGGTGGAAGCTTGGGGTGTTACATTTTTGGTATCAGAGCAGTTTTTCCTTTATGAGCTTGAGGGATAGACTGTTTATGCTACATAGCATATCTTTTTGCGAACCTCTGTGCTAGATAATGAAATGTATAAGATACATGTATAGCCTTGCTTGCGTGTGAGTATACCTTGGGAACTTAATACACCATACTTAAGATATTGAGACTCATCACCTTGATATCTACGGTTGGTGTTGACAGGACCCTAATGGCAACTCTCGTGCGAGGTAGAGGTAGGGGACGTGGCCACCATCCACCGATGGTGGACGAACTCGACAACGGACAACAAGAGTTCTTCGCTACCATGACTAACATGGCCAATACGATACAAGCTGGGTTGGCGACTGCGAATGTGGCTCATGCTGCTGCTGCAGCAGGAGGTGGCAGTGGTCCGACCGGAGAGAGGCCAATGACCTTAGCAAGTTTCCTCAAAATTAACCCGCCAACTTTCCAAGGAACCACAAACCCGACGGAGGCTAATGATTGGATATCAGCTGTTGAGAGAGCGTTGTTGGCTCAACAGGTGCCAGAAGAACAGTATGTGACTTTTGCCACATATCGGTTAGTTGGTAAAGCTCAGTATTGGTGGAGAGGGGCCCTCAGGTTGCTGCAGTAGGGAGATAATGATTTTGTGGCAACCTGGGAGATGTTCAAGGAGGCTTTCTATTTGAAGTATTTTCCCGAGTCAGTGAGGGGTTAGCGGGAGATGGAACTGATGCATTTGAGGCAGGGGGATATGAGCATAGCCGATTACACTCGCATGTTTGAGGACCTTTGCAAGTTCACCCGAACTTGCCAAGGCGCTCCTGCGGGGTATGAGGCCTGGAAGTGTCTGAAGTACCAAGATGGTCTGAGGGACGATATTATGAGGGTTGTAGTCCCGTTGGAGATACAATCATTTGCTGCTTTGGTGAACAAGTGTCAAGTGATTGAAGACTGTAACAAGAGGATGACCGGAGGAGAGATCAGAAGGGGAGGTTTTCAAGGCCACGGGTGTGGTGGAATGTTGGCGCTGCGTGGTCAGAGTTTCAAATATGGCAGTCCTTCGCACCAGAGATTTTAGGGTACTCGTGGAGCATATAGGGGAGGTGCTTCACAAGCTGTAGGAATGGGTGGCAGGAGCTATGGAGCTATGGTTTGTAACAAGTGTGGGAGGAGCCACCCGAACCAACCTTGTATGAGGGCTACCTCGGTGTGTTTCTCTTGCGGGAACCCGGGGCACTTTGCAAACAACTGTCCGAGCCGAGATAGGCCTGGAACGGGGAGAGCACCAACACCACAAGGAAGGGTATATTCGGTGACTGCGGAGGAAGCAAACAAAACAGGTACTTTACTTGTTCAACAATGTAAGTTAGGTGAACATGTAGTGTCTGCTTTGATTGATACCTGTGCAACACATTCTTTCGTAGACTTTCATAAAGCTAGTGATTTGGGATTGAGTATTTCTTGTTTACATAGGGAGTTGCAAGTGCACAACACGTCTGGGTGCGTATCACTAGATTGGGTTGTAAAGGGGTAGCTTTCATACTAACTGGTAGGGAGTTTGTACACGATTTTATCTGCTTGCCTCTAGGTGGTTGCCCATAATTACTACTTGGGTGCGGTGGATGTGTACAGTAGTGGCGAGAAATGTACGGGATTTGTGCTTTTCTCAGCCGGGGTAAGTGGAGACAATGTTGAGATTGATCAGATTCCGGTAGTTCGGGAGTTTCTCGAAGTCTTTCCAGAAGACATTCCTGAATTTCCCCCTCAAAGCGAAGTAGAGTTTGCTATCGAGTTGGATCCTGGTGCTGGGTCGGTGTCTGTGGCTCCTTACTGAGTGGCGCCGACTGAGATGGCTGAATTAAAGAAACAGTTGGAGGAACTATTGGAGAAAAAGTTTGTAAGACCGAGTGTGTCTCCGTGGGGAGCACCGGTGTTGTTGGTAAAGAAGAAGGATGGGAGTATGCGTTTGTGTGTCGATTACCGACAATTGAATAAGGTAACGGTGAAGAACAAGTACCCTTTGCCCAGAATTGATGATCTGATGGATCAATTGCAGGGTGCTAAAATCTTTTCGAAGATTGATTTGAGGTTGGTGTATCATCAGATCAGGGTGAAGGATTCTGATATCTCGAAGACTGCTTTTCGAACTCGCTACGGGCACTATGAGTATACGATGATGTCTTTTGGTCTGACAAATGCCCCAGTTGTCTTTATGGATTACATGACAGGGTGTTCTAACAATTCTTGGACAAGTTTGTAGTGGTGTTTATAGATGATATCCTGATATACTCGAAAATTGAACAGGAACATGAGGAGCATCTGAGAGTAGTGCTACAGATATTGAAGGAGAGGAAGCTGTATCCAAAGCTCTCGAAATGCAAATTTTGGAAAATTGAGGTGAAATTTCTTGGGCATGTAGTGTGTGAGGGCAGGATCGCAATAGACCCGTCCAAGATAGAAGCAATCTTGGAGTGGAATAGGCCGACCACAGTTACGGAGGTACGTAGTTTTCTCGAGTTGGCATGGTATTACAGGAGACACATTAAGGGATTTTTACAAATCGCCTCACCAATGACACAGTTGACCTGTAAGGACGCTCCGTTTGTATGGAGTGCGGAGTGTGAAGAGAGTTTCCGGACCTTGAAAGAGAAGTTAACAACCGCGTCAGTGTTGATACTTCCAGAACCGGGACAACCGTTTGAGGTGTATTGTGACGCTTCGTTGAGGGGTTTGGGATGCGTGTTAATGCAACACCGCAATGTGGTTGCATACGCCTCTCGACAGTTACGCCCTCACGAAATGAATTACCCAACACACGATCTGGAGTTTGCAGCGATCGTGTTTGCTCTTAAGATTTGGAGGCACTATTTGTATGGTGCAAGATTAAGTGTTTTCTCTGATCACAAGAGCTTGAAGTTTATCTTTGATCAGAAGGAGTTGAATATGAGGCAGAGGAGGTGGATGGAATTACTCAAGGATTATGACTTTGAGTTGAATTATCATCCCGGGAAAGTGAATGTGGTAGCAGACGCATTGAGTCGAAAATCCTTGGTGGCCTCATTAATGGCGATTAAGGAAGAAGAATTGTTAGATAGCTTTAATGGTTTGAAGCTTGGGATGAGCAAGGTTGGAGGAAATGTGTGTCTGAAGGAATTGCGAATCTCTAATGATTTCAGGAGTGCTATCTGTGAAGCCCAAGAACGAATGACACCGGAGGAATTGTACAAGATGTGTGGAGTTACAAGGGAAGGATATGTGTACCCGACAGTGGCGATCTGAGATGAGAGATCTTGGAGGAAGCACATCTAAGTAAGTTATCGGTGCATCCGGGATCTACTAAGATGTACCAAGATTTAAAAGGGATGTTTTGGTGGCCGGGAATGAAACAGGAGGTGGCGAAATTTGTGTCTAAGTGCCTAACATGTCAGAAAGTAAAGATTGAGCATCAGAAACCACCGGGATTGTTACAGCCACTTGAGGTTCCTCAGTGAAAATGGGAAGGAATATCTATGGAATTTGTCTCGGGACTTCCCAAGACAAAAGCGGGGTATGATGCAATTTGGGTGATAGTGGATCGATTGACTAAGTCCGCACATTTTTTACCGATGAGGATGACGGATTCGGTAAAGAAGCTTGCTTAGTTGTATATCAAGGAAGTGATGAAATTACACGGAGTACCAACAAGTATTGTTTCGGATCGCGACACGCAGGTCACCTCAAGGTTTTGGGGAGCCCTACAGAATGCTTTTGGTACTCAGTTGCGCATGAGCACTGCGTATCACCCTCAAACTGACGGGCAATCTGAGCGAACTATCCAAACTCTAGAGGATATGTTGCTGGCTTGTGTGCTAGACAGTCATAATACTTGGGATTCTTGCTTACCATTGATGGAGTTCGCGTACAATAACAGTTATCACTCGAGCATTGGCATGGCTCCGTACGGAGCCTTGTACGGGAGCAAATGTCAATCGCCTTTGTGTTGGTACGGAACGGGTGAAAGGGTGGTAATTGGCCCGGATTTGGTTGAGAGAACGACGGAGCAGATTAAGAAAATCCGAGCAAGAATGTTGGAGTCCCAAAGTAAGCAGAAAAGCTATGCAGATAATAGGCGGAGACAGTTGGAGTTTGAAGTGGGGGATCATGTTTTCTTGAAGGTATCACCACTTACCGGAGTTGGTAAGTCAATTAGAGCAAAGAAACTTGATCCAAGGTATTATGGACAGTTCGAAGTATTGGAGAGGGTCGAACCGGTAGCGTATAGGCTTGCACTACCACCAGACCTGTCATACCTACATGACGTGTTCCATGTATCGCAACTACGGAAGTATGTGAATGATAGCAGTCATGTAATCAAACCGGATGAGGTGGACGTGAACTATGATCTGACAGTGAATGGGTTTCCAGCGAAGATTGTCGATCGTAGTATCAAGAAACTTCGCGGGAAGGAGATTCCATTGGTGAAGGTGGTTTGGAATCATGGAGGAACGAAAGAATACACTTGGGAGAAAGAGTCTGAGATGAGGGCGCACCATCCGTTGCTATTCGTACGTAAGATTTAAATTTTGAGGGCAAAATTTTATTTAGGGGGGGGGGGTAGGATATGATATCCCTAATTTTAAGTCAACATGAATTAAGAACGGTTAAGAGCTAATTAGAATAAAAACTTGTATACACCACAATGGAGCTTGGCCCAACTGGGTCAAGTTGAGTGAGGTGGGTCAAAAGGACCCAACACTCACTCAATCCCTCATAATCCAACAACAACAACAACAAACACTCATCACTCTCTCTTTCACTCTCACAAACACGACCAACACTCATCTTCCAATCACCACAACTTACTCACCGGAGCTCCGATCGCTACTCGAAGCTCTTGTCCCCATCTCCGTATCTATACCACATTTGAGGAAAGGGTTAGGGTTTGTCATAGCTACATTCTTCTTCTACTCCATTTCCTGAGAATTGAGTTGAGTTCTTGTGAAATCCTTGGAATTTCTTGAATTAGGGGACACTAGACATAGATTGAAGCCAAGGAGGCAACAATTGAGCTAGTGGATTAGAGGAATTGAGTGATAAACCCTAGGATTGAGAGCATTTGGAGGTCTACAAGAGGTACGGAGTAGGATTCCTTGGTTTAAAGCTTATATCTACTTGATTTCCTTGGTTGCATGCTTGAATTATGTGTTGATTGTGAAATTTGTATGCTTATGTATGCTTGCATGTGTATGAAGATGATAAAATGTGTTTTAAAATGTAAATTGAGTGGATAGGAAGTGGAATTTGATGAAATTGGTTTGTGGATTGTGGTGAAAAGGTGTTTTAAGGCGAAAGGTAAGTGGTGCCAAATTGGTAAGGGAAGAGGATTGGAATTGAGATGAGTAGGTGATGGTTTTCAACTAGAAATTCAGCTTTTTTGTCACGAAGAATCGATTCGATGAGGGTCGAATTGACTCGCTGGGTCAAAACTCTTTAATATTTTCGAAATCTTCAACCCGCGAGCCGATTCGGTTCATCTCGGAACCGATTCGTTTTCTAACTGAATCTAAAGTTTGAACCTTCAATCGATTCTCTCTTGGAACGAATCGACTCTCTCTTTGAACGAATCGACTCGACTGATAATTTGAGAAACGAAGGATTTTACGATGAGTTTCGAGTCAATTCGAGGCTGGGAGGAACCGATTCGTTTTTGGACAGAATGCAAAGTGATTTCCTTAAATCGATTCGTTCTCTCATCAAGCCGATTCGTGGAAGTGTTTTCCTAAAAGGGATTTTTCTAAGTCCATCGAATCGACTCGGTGCAGGGGTGAAATCGATTCGTTTTCAAACAGAATCAAAAACGTGATTTCTTAAATCGATTCGTTACACTGGCGAGTCGACTCGTGTTCTCAAACTTAGAATTTAAGAGAGTTTCATCAATGACGAATCGACTCGATCAGGAAGGGAATCAATTAGAAGCTTTTTAAACGTTTTTCACAGAGGTTGAACATGGGACTCGAGTCGATTCGGGAGGCACTCGAATCGATACGATCCTTCTCAAAAAAAATTGAAAATGGAGATTCTGATTGGGCCAAAAAGGAGATATGAGTTATTCCACTTCCTAGACTACTCGATATGTTTTCATTTATCGCAATTATTTATACCGTGAGCCTAGGTCTACGAGGGGTCGAGGCAAGGACTAAAGCTCGGCTTACGGCAACAGCGGACCATCGGGAGTAGTAAGTGTCTGTGGGGCCTTTGCTCTCACGTGGGGCAAAGGTTAACGTCGCGGCTTACGGTAGCGACAGGGGGGCCTCCTGCCATCGTCCCAGCTACCAACCTAGGTATTAGTCGAGAATTGTGAAGGGAACCCCCATTTATTATGAGAAATGATGTGAAAGATCGTTTACGATCGGGGCCGGATCGATGATTGGTCCTCGGGGAAGTACGAACGATGGTCGTCCGGAGCTAGTACCGGACCGGTCGGGAGTGGCTATTATAACCGACCAGATGAGCTCATCTTAGCCTTCAGGATTTAGGCATACATCATTTGCATATTGTGTGGCATTGATTGGGTGTGCCTAACTGTTATATATATTCTTGCATTTGTTTGTGTAACTGAATACTTGTTCTACTTGTGTTTTCTTGTGTATTACTGTATGTTGACTTTGGAGGTTATGTAGATATTAGAGTTAAGCCTTGGGCGCTTGTTCCGTACTGGGAACCCAATGAAATTGTGGTTTTCACTCCGTTGTTGTTGAAATATTTCAGATGCAGGTGATAATTAGCGGCAAGGGTTACTTTGCTAGAGCTTTTGGAGGATTATGCTCTAGTTAGCTTATATATGTTGTGCCTAGATAGAGACTGCCTTTTGTGTATGTAAACCAATGATGAGAGATGGATAGACTTTCTTTTGTTGACATTTGTAGAAGTGGTACTTAGGAGAATACTTATGTACTCAATGGTTATCGTTGCGCTACTCTATAACTTATATATATTCCTATGATTTTATTTGGCTCCTTGATATGTCTCTTCTTCCATCCTCTTAGAAACTGTTTTAGTTTTCTCGCGTATTAAATGTGTAATTATCTTGAGTTCCACCGGCTCTGACTTAAGCTGGGTGGTGGAAGCTTGGGGTGTTACAATCATCATCACCATTCCTTCAAGATTTTCATCAAAATCAAGCTAATCTCTTCTTTTTCTTTAACCGAGATCATCAACATCATTCTTCTCTCCATGTTCTTGTTTTTTACAAAGGTAGTTGCAAGAACTAGCTTGCATTTGATTTTCCTTTCTTCTTAAGAACATGAACTAACTTGAGTTCATTTTCATCTTCTAGTTTTCTTTTTGGAAAAATCTTAAGAAATCAACTTTGATCCTCTTCAAAAATCAAGCTTTAGGAGGTAAAAATTTTCCTTTACTCTCTTCCATGTTTTGACCAAAGTGATCATGCTCATGTATGGCATTAGTGTTGGTTTTGTTCTTATAAATTTGGTTTAGTTATCAACCTTGAGAATCCTAGCCAAACCGCAGTAATCCAAGGATTTTTTGGTGTACCTTTGTCATTTTCAACAGATATACAAGAGGTAAAGGGGTTAGGGTTTACTTGTGAGTTTATCTTGAAATTTTGTCGGTAATTAAAAGATTAAATGGTGAAAAGTTGATAACAATGAGTTAAAATGGGATTATATCAAATTAAAGTTGAGATCTTTGTGCTTGCATATTGTTTTTGGTGAATGGATGATGATATAAAATGTTTGATTTTTGATGATATCAAATTGGGTTAAAAAGTAATATAGCCAAATTTTAAGTTAGTTTGGTTAGGTCAAAAGTCAAGTTAGTGGTTAAACTGGAACTTAGTTAAAATCAAGGTCAAAATAGTAAATCCATGATAAAGAACACAGCTGAAACAATAAGATAATTAGAGAAGGATAGGAGTTTACCTACTAGACCTCTAAGAATCCTGTTCTTAGCAACCTAGGTCACCGGCAAGGTTTCCCTACTAGACCTTCAAAGAACCTGTCCTTGACAACCTAGATCAACGGGATGAAATTGAAAGAACTAACACTAAGAATTATCTTAGGTTGGATCCTTCAATTTCTTGATGCAATAAGTAAAGCAAATCACTCGCCTCACTTGAATACACACATAAAATTCTTGCTCCGTGAGCATAGAAAAGAAAATTTATCCAATAACTTTTTTCCACAAAATGACTTACAAAAGTGTTTAAATAGACTTCTACAGATAAGATTTTAAAATTTGAATTTAAACTAATCATAACTAATTTAAATCATATTTGATCTTATTAGATTAGATCAGATTTGATTTAAATCTTAACTCCTAAGATAAGATAATTAATTTAAATCAGATTTGATCTTAGAAGATTAGATCAGATTTGATTTAAATTTAAACTTCCTAATATACTACTAACTAAAATCAAATTCAAATTTAAACTTAAAATACTCTAACAAAGAAGCTTCTTCCACTTGGTTACTTCATCTTCAAGTAATTTCAGAATCTGAACTAAATCCAATGAACTTAGCGCTCTTCTTATGATTACTTGCACTCCAAGTAACTTGATGGAAGCCATGATCCTTGCACCCCAAGTCAATGTATTTTCTCTTGAGACGAACCCTTGATCTTCTTGATGTCAAAAATCGACATAGTGTAATTTTTCTAGTATTCTGATCTTTGAACATGACAAGATTATCATTCTTCCCCTTATATCTAACATGACGGAAATGCCCTCTTGAACATGTACCAATCCACTTCCGTCAGATCAAGTTGAATTCTTAAGAAAGCATAGTGAGATTGATATAGGCCTTAGCATGAGTTGGGGCGGGATTCCAAAAGCGAGCCAGCTGATCGGAAAGCTCGGGACGAGGGCTAATGTCGTTGGAATAAAAAGCCCTTATCCCTCGTCTCCGGTCGAACGTTTAGAAAAGAAGGTGTCACAAGGGTGCAACCAAGTTAAAAATACCAAGTACGGGACTCGGGTCGTTCTCCCTAAGAAGCAGAAATAGGATGTTTACTTTTTATCGGAGGTTGGTTGCAGTTGATTTGATTCGTTGGTTTGAAAACAGAGCGCAATTTAAAAGCAGGTAATTGACAATAATGATAAAAGAGTGCCCCGGCCGTGGGTTGAAACACTGTGCATCCCTATGATCACTTCTATGTCCCAGATCGGATGAGCCGTCACCTAGGAGGAACACACCACCCAGGGTAGAGTGGAAAAGTTAATCCTCTATATATCCTTGGCATACCAACTGTAAGGTACTGATCCCACGATGAATTCGAGTAAATTCGTGTTACTGGAGTAAACTCACTAGAGGTGTAGGTACGGCGGTGTTGTCTGCAGTCAACAACTCGGTGTTGAAAAAACTCGTGGAACCTGCTGTCACCAGGCCCACTGCTCGAATACCCGTGACCACCGTGTCGCAGGGCCCTCACCCTTGCTAGCAGGGGTGTACGAATAGCAATGACAGACTTAACCCCATTCCTCCCCATCCAATCCTATGGGGGACTCGCAGCTAAGGTCATTTGCACATTTCACCCCACAGCCGAGACACTATGGGACTCTACTCGCTACTTGAAATCATAAAACCGGAAAAATAAACGGGCAGCATAACAGTATGTAAAATCGCAGTTTGCAGGAAAATAAACGGACATAGTAACCATAGTGAAATGGTAAAATCGCAGTTTTAAAATCGGCAGAATAACGGTAAAGTAAATTGATTGAAATTGAAATTCGGCAGAGTAACAATAATATAAACAGACAATAAAACGAAAATAAAAGAGTTTGGCTAGTGAATGGACAAAAAAACTAAAATGGAACCCTAAAACTAGACTAGAATGTGGAAGTGGGCTCTCCTCAAAATGGTGAAATGCTCCTCTATTTATAGATGCTGGAACTAACCTATGTGTACGCATAGAAGCCTCGAATGCGTACGCATATGTGCCCGTTCTGCTAATTAGGCGTGCCGTCCAAGGCCATGATGCGTACTCATGGCTCCATGTGATGCGTACGCATAGGCTCCAGCAATGGCCTTCTAAGTTTTGTTGTGATCATTTCGTTCCTTTCGCTCTTTCGAGCCACTTCCGCTTCGATCTTTGCCTGTTAAATCCTGAAACACTTAAGCACACATATCAAGGCATCGTACAAAACGGGAAACAGTTCGAAACATAGTAAATATTGGCCGAAATAGCAGATAATTATAATTACATCCCTAAGGAACTACTAAGTGCAATCAAGCCTACTTAGCTCGTATTTAAGTGGTGAGAGGTCGATAATTAGTCAATTAATGCTATGAAATAACCCATCGGAATGGGGTTTATCACTAGCCGAGAAACCGCTAACGGTTTACTTAATGAATTTACTTATAGTTAAACCGAATCCTCGGTTAAACCAATTGAATTAAGTTTTGAAAATGATTTACGGTTAAGGTACGACTCAGGCGGGTGACAGTTCACTAAGTCATCGGCTGAACTGGACCGGGTTCCCTGGCCAGGCTAGCTCTCGAAATTCTAAGTTACAAATTGATCGATTTACGAAAATTGGCTAAGTTAAGACTCTTTAAGTTACGAATAAGAGGTATATGAGCCCGTGGTTCATATTAATGTAAATGGTGAGGTTAAATGATTATGTTTGGTAATTCTGAGTTACTATTACACCAATTTAGAGAAAGTTACTAAGTTAAGAACCAGCAATAATACTAATAATTGAGTATCAATTGGGTGTTTAAGAAATAAAGTGAGAATGATGTGGTCAAATGAGGTATAGTGTCGTGTTCTGAGAGTCATGTCGGTCCCGGATTCGTTTATGAGTTTTTAACTGATTTAGTTACAGTTCAACCGAGATATTGATTTAACTTTCTTAACTAAACCTTATTTTATAATGTTAAGGGTACAATTAAATCGATTTTCGGATTAACTACTAGGTTAGCTATCCAGATTGAGTGACCCTTAAAAGAATACTATGGTACATTCTAAGGTTAAGATGGTCTCTTTAGGCCTAGTTGATGATATTAAACCAGCTTAGTGTAAGATAAGTGAAAATTAGGTCTTTTAACCACAACTGAGATAAATTATGATTGAAATGGTTAAGTCTCCTTAGTTTTATGGGTTGCTTAAATTGGATAATCGATTTTTAGATTAAAAAATAAATAAAATCGACCGAAGCCTCTTGGTGGATGGATTAGAAGATCTTTAAGCAAATTATTTTGAAAGAAAATGTTTGATTATTCATCTGATTTGGTTGGTTGCTTAAATTCTGAATTTGGTTAATTTCCTTTAAGCAAATTATTTTGAAAGAAAATGTTTGATTATTCATCTGATTTGGTTGGTTGCTTAAATTCTGAATTTGGTTAATTTCCTTTAAGTAAGTTATTTTGAAAGAAAATGTTTGATTATTCATCTGATTTGGTTGGTTGCTTAAATTCTGAATTTGGTTAGTTTCCTTTAGTTAAGTTGGTGTTGTTGCGATGATGTTTATTGGAAATGATTTAAATGGTTGAGAGATGTTTGGTTTGATTTGGTTGGAACTCTTGAAAGGTGGCAATGTCTGATTTTTAAAGGAGATGCTGCCGAAATTTTTATAAGAAAAATTAAATAATAAGAATGTGGAGGACAAAACTATTTTCATAAAAACTAGAGACTTGTTTTGGAGTTTTATTGTAAGATTTTAAAATGAGAAATATTTTGAAGTTGATTTGTGAAATTTTGTTTTAAACAAAAAGAGGTTTGTGATATTGAATTTCATTGAGAATGGTAATAAGGATTAAGATAGTGAATATGTTTTGAAAGTACATTGGAGTTGAATGATCTTGAATTGAAAATGATGAATGAAAATGAAATTGTTAATAAGGAAGGTTGAAAATGAATTGTGTGATAAACTAATTGCGATTGCAATACCTTCTTGAATTGGCAACGACAGTGGCATCGTCTCGCTTGCATTATTGATTATTAAGCACGACCCCAGAGAGATGGTAGAAGGTGATGATCCTTTCTTTGTTTCTCATGGATATATAATATGGGGTTTTGTCTTTGGTGGTGAAAGTATTGATAGCGTTAGAATCGGCAAGTGCACCGAATCGTTCAAGTAATACCACGGTGAAGTGGGTATCGTTTCCACGAGGAATAAAGGACCAAGCAATACTATCCCTTAATTAAACTAAGCAGATTCGAATAAAACTTGAGAGTGTGATGATGTATGATTCGAAATTGAGAAAGCAAA
>JASCZI010091167.1:3849-36896 GCA_036250425.1 Stylosanthes scabra | reverse complement strand
ATATATATATATATCGTGACAGAGAAGAAAAATCGAAAAAAGAAAGGTCATAAAGTCTGAGAGAGAGAGAGAGAGAAACTTCTTCGGCTGCTGTAATAGCCATTGGAAGCAACGTGAAAAGAAGAGACATGCCCCAATTCTTAGGATAGGTTATATTGTTGCCTATGATTTCTTAACTATATGCAAGATGTAGATGACACAATGTGAAAAAATATATGAAAGATGAAAATACCTCATAAAATTTAGATTTTTTATAAAAATATCTTTATGGTAAAATTTTAGTGATGCATCTTTTCGTTCTAGACTTCCTAGTAACTCACTTATCTGTCCACATTATCTGTTAAGAGAAAAAATTTTGCTAACAATGCTTTGAGAAGTACACTTTTCTCTTCACTATTATGTTTCTATGTTAATTGATTTTTCTTTGAGAATTATATTTGAGGGATTTTGATTTGAGGTGTGGTGTTTTATAATGTAGAGAGTGGTGACACTCACAAATAAGACTTTATAAGGAGAGTCTTTTGGGAGGTTAATGGAAAGAGAGAATGAGATGTGTAATGTAATGTGTAATATGACTATCATTTTTTATTGTGTATACTAAAATTTACATCATAGATAATAAAAATAATATAGTATTTAATAATTAGTTCAGATAATTATGGACGATCTTATCACCTAAAAAATGTCTAATATTTCAATAAAAAATGTTAATATTGTAAAAATGTTTTTTTTTAAATTATCATTCTTGAATTCAATAAAAAGTAATTTATTTAATATAGTGTTACATAATTGTCTATAATTTCTTCCATGCCCCAATTTTTAAGTGCCCTCAATATATACAAAGTGATAGAACGTGAAAAAGTATATGAAATAAGATAAAAATACCTCATAAAATCAAGATTTTTTGTGAAAATGTCTTCATGGTAAAATTCCAGTGATACATCTGCTTCATTTTAGGTTCCCTGGTAACTCACCGACCTATCCACGTTGCTTGTTAACAGAAAAATCTTTGCTAACAACTTTCGCATGATTGATTTTTTGAGAAACACTCTTCTCTTCACTACTTTGATTCTACTGTTAATTGCTTTCCCTTTGAGAATTAAATTCAAGAAATTTTGATTTGACGTGGTGTTTTATTATGCAGAGAGTGGTGAGTGGTGACCAATGGGGATTTTATAAGGGGAGCCTTTTGCGGAAGTTAATGAAGAAAGAGATGTGTGATGTAATGTGTATAATATCGTTGTATATATTAAAATTAACAAAAGTAAATTGCTAATCAAAATATAGTATTGAATCTAAATTTTAGTGATCATAAAATTGTATGTTAAATCTCTCTTAACTTCTATATCTTAGATAATAAAAATAATATAGTATTTAATAATTAGTTCGGATAATTACGGATGATCTTATCAGTTTTACATATAAAACAATATTTTTCATTAAATTTTAAACATTTGTTCTAAAGAAAAGTAAATTATTTGGCTTTTCAAGAAGCCAATAGTGTCTTATTTTTAAAAGGATAAACTGTCAATTTTTTCCCTGAAATTTTCAAACGCCGAGAAAAATGACCCTCAATTTTTCTAACGAAAAAAGTGCCCTCCAAATATTTAAAATGGAACAAAAATACCCACCATTAAAAACTGTTAACAAAATTGTTTGATTTGACAAACGGAATTGCCAACGCAGAAACCATTGCCAATAACTCTATTAGGTTTTCAATCCCCCAATTTTAAAACTCTAATTTCATGAATTCCCAAATCTACGTTAACACACACAGAGAAGGAGAGAAAGGTGGGGAGAAGGCAGCGTCGGTCAAGGGATAAATTACTGCTGGCGCCACCATTGAGAAGAGAGAGATGAAATGAGAGAGAAGTAGAACAAAAAAGGTGGTGTTTATGAGGCACGAGTAAGGATGGTGAAGGCTGCAAAATTAACAGAGGGCACAACTCTATACTCACAATATGAATTTCTGAGTTCTCCTCTTTCAATGTTCTCTCTTCGAACCTCCATGTTCACTGCTACAACAATAGTTGCAATGTCTTCCTCTTTTACCATTGTGTCTTCTTCTTTCAAATATTTGACTTTTTTTTTTGGGTTGTGAAGAAAAGTGATGAGGTACGGTGAGTTAGGGAGAAAGAGAGAGAGCTTAGAGATAAAAAAATGTTGAAAGATGAAGAAAGGAGATCAGATTTGGATCTAAAAAGTAAGGGAGAGGAAGACTGGTTGGTGGCATTGTTGTTGTTGGTGGCTACGAGGAAAACATTGAATTAGGGTTGAATTAGGGTTGTATTTTGAGAAATTAGGTTTTATTTTGATAATTAAATGTAACGGTGTCATGTAATCAATTACGGATGCCACATTTGCATTCTGTTTACCACGTCAGATGATTTCGTTATCATTTTAGGTGTTTTTTAAAGGTTGAGTATTTTTGTTCCATTTTTAAATATTTGGAGGGCACTTTTGTTGTTAAAAACATTGAGGGTTATTTTTGTCAGCGTTTAGAAATTTCAAGGGCAAAATTGATGGTTTACCCGATTTTTAAAGAAAAAAATGTTTATTAATAAGACATATAAAAAAAAATAAGTTTTTCCAAAGTGAATCCAAACTCACCCTAAAAGTTGCTTAAGAAATTAATGGAAATTATGTTTTTAAACTTAAAAAAATTGAATTAAAATGAAACTTTAAAACTAATTTAACCACATATAAAAGTTATAAAACTCTAAAAACTAAATTAAAAATTAACTCAATTAACTAAAAATAATATGTTAACTATTAAAATTGTCTCGAATTTTCAATTTACGGAAAAAAATGTCTATAAATTTTGAAAATGACAAATGTGCCCGGTTAATATTATTAAAAGGAACATTTATCGTTTTAAAAAATATGAATATTTTTATTAGCGAATTTAAATTTCGGAGACAATTTTGGTGGTTAACCCAAAAATAATTGATAGAGAATAATGAGAATTTTTTTTCATGGGACCAACGTTTGCATAGGTGGCAAAAAGCTCATGGCTAGAGTTAATCCAAACCAAACGCAACACAACCCAGCGACCACATTGGATGCAAGACTAGATTTTTATTAGGTGCTTGCTACGATATATAGGCTAATTAATACGTATCGATACTTTAAAGATTTTAAACCAATAAAAATTCGTCACGTAGTTTTCGTTTATCCTAATCAGAAATTTCTTTTTTATTATTTTTAAAATTATTATTCATCATTGTGTATATCAAAATATTCTTATATATAGATATAAAAAGACAATTATATCATTTTTATCATTTTTTATTAAAAGACCAAATGACCCTCTCTTTATGACTTTGACAAAAATATCATTCTAAATTAACAAACCCTAACACTCACATACAGCCACCCAAACACCATCTTCAACCATCTTCTCATCTCTTTGTTCCCCTCTCTATGAACCCTCATCGCTGCGGCGCCGCCCAGCTTGCCCTCATCCATCATCTTCATTCACTCCGAACTTCTTTTTCCTCAACCATGTCACTTACCCACCCTTCCTCCCTCACACTCATGGCCTCACACTTACAATCGCTGTCCCCTACACTACTCCAATTCCGATATTAACTTCACCGCAAGCCACCACCACTCGCCCTCAGTCTCATGTTCCCCTCCGCGTCATAATTTTTTAAGCGCCCATTTGTCCTAATTTTTATATGGTTGAGGGCTGGATTGAGGTTTTGGATAATTAGAGGTAGGCTTGTCCAAATTGAAAATGGTCAAGAGCCGAATTGGGTATTTATTCTAATCTTTATAAAATTCTTATAGGGCATGTACGTGAGGTGTAAGCGTGTTTTTATTTGCCCTATTGTGCATACACACTAATTATATTGAAGCTTTGGCAATGGGTTAGGAATAGTTTCCTGTTTTCATTTGTTGTTAATACAATTATAAAGTACTATTTCTTTTGTTTCTCTAAAGTCCAATATCTCCTATCTCTACATCATTTTAGTCATTTACTTTTAAAGAATACTTATTAATGCAAGAAATCCGTATAGCAAGAGAGGAGTTAGTTAACTCTACTGTCTTCTTATTTTGTTCCACCATTATACTACTCTGCATCATGGAATTGAATTGGACAATATTGTGATGCATACAATAAAATTTGGTGTATTATCTATTAAGGTAATCCAATGTTATAAATTTGAATTATGTCGTAGATGTTATTTTCTGAGGGTTTAAAGTGTACTAGTTTTATTCTAGTACATTTAACTATACATGACATCTTACTTTTCAGATGTTTTAAGACTTGAAAAGTAAATTTATTATACAATTCAATTAGGTGCCTAGATTCAATTGCAAGTTCAAAATAAGATGAAAGTGAGAGGGGCAAAAAATGGGATCCATGAGTTTGATGGAAAAGACGAGATGACCAGAGCATTGATTAGTATATATTTTTATATATTTTTAGAGGGTGTTAAAGTAAATTATGCGATACTTGATATTTTTGTTCCTCTCTAAAAAGAGCAATATCAATATTAAGAGTAACTTAATTCCCTATGTAACATAAAATCCTATGAGTTTGTTTCTTTTCACTTTTGTTAATTATGGTGTGTTATCCTCTGTGCCTCCTATTCCCTGTGGCATCAACTAACTTTATGCACAAAATGTTATTCTCTCATTTAATTGCTAAATTATGGAAAAAGTTTTGTCATAGTTGATCACTATGAACAAGTTACATTCATGACACTTTTCTTCATTGTATATATATATAGGGTTTTATTACGTAGAGAGTGATGACACTCACAAATAGGATTTTATTAGGGGAATTTTTTTTTGGAGGAGTTAATGGAAAAAGAGAATGAAATGTGTAATATGATTATATTTTTTCATTGTATATATTAAAATTAACATCAGCAAATTAATCATCAAAATATGGTATTGCATAATTAGTTCAGATAATTACAAACGATATTATCACCTAAAAAACGTTTATTGTAAAAACATTTTTTTAAAATGATCATTCATAAATCCAATATAAAAAATATTTTTTTAATATAGTGTTACATAATTACCTATAATTTCTTCCATGTCCTAATTTTTCAGTGCCCTCAATATATGCAAGATGACAGAATGTAGAAAAATATATGGAAAAAGATGAAAAGACCTCATAAAATCAAGATTTTTTTATGAAAATGTCTTCACAGTAAGATTTTAGATTCCCTAGTAACTCATCCACCTGTCCACATTGCTTGCTAAGAGAAAAATCTTTGCTAACAACTTCCGCATGGTTGATTTTTTGAGAAACACTTTTCTTTTCACTACTTTGTTCTGCTGTTAATTGCTTCCCTTCTGAGAATTGTATTTGAGGAATTTTGATTTGATGTGGTGTTTTATTATGCAGAGAGTGGTGATCAATTAAGATTTTATAAGGAGAGCCTTTTGCGGAAGTTAATGAAAAAAGAGATGTGTAATGTAATGTGTGTAATATCATTGTATATATTAAAATTAACGATAATGAATTACTAAAAAAAAATATGGTATTGAATCGAAATTTTAGTGATCATAAAATTGTATGCTAAATCTCTCTTAATTTCTATATCTTAGATAATAAAAATAATATAGTATTTAATAATTATTTCGGATAATTACGAACGATCTTATCAACTAAAAAACGTTTAATATTCCAATAGAAAACATTAATATGGTCAAAACATTTAATATAAAAACATTTTTTTTAAATTACCATTCATGAATTCAATGTAACAAGTAATTTTTTTAATTATAGTGTTACATCGTGGTCTATAATTTCTTCCATACCCCAATTTTCCGGATAGAACGTGGAAGAGTAAATAGAAGAAGATGAAAATACCTCAAAATCAAGATCTTTTGTGAAAATATCTTCATGGTAAAATTTTAGTAATGTATTTGCTTCATTTTAGATTTCCTAGTAACTCAACCACCTGTCCAGGTTGCTTGCTAAGAGAAAAATTTTTGCTAACAACTTTCGCATGGTTGATTTTTTAAGAAATACTCTTCTCTTTATTATTTTGATTCTGCTATTAATGCTTTGCTTCCTCGGTGAGAATTGTATTTGAGGAATTTTGATTTGATGTGGTGTTTTATTATGGAGAGAGTTGTAACCAATGAGGATTTTATAAGGGGATTCTTTTGTGAACGTTAATGGAAAAGAGATGTGTAATGTAATGCGTGTAATATCATTGTATATATTAAAATTAACTAGTGAATTGCTAATCACAATATGATATTGAATCTAAATTTTAGTGATAATAAAATTGTATGTTAAATCTTTCTTAACTTCTATATCTCATATAATAAAAATAATATAGTATTTAATAATTAGTTCGGATAATTAGGAACGATCTTATCAACTAAAAAAGTTTAATATTCCAATAAAAAACGTTATTGTAAAACGTTTTCTTAAAATGATCATTCACGAATTTAATATAAAAAAGTAATTATTTTTCTAACGTGGTATTACATAATTGAATGTACGTGTAAAATGATACTTTACACAAAATGTTTATCAAAATTAAATTTTTTTAAAAAATAATGATATTATTTCAATAAAGTTTTGAGAATGAATAATTTATATTTATTTATCAGTTTTGTATTAAAAAAATATTTTTCATCAAATTTTAAACATTTGGATGCAATTTTTAAAATATACTTTTATTTAAAAAAGCAAATTATTTTTTTCAAGAAGTCAACAATGTCTTGCTTTTAGAAAAAATAAAAGAAAAAAAGTTTCTATCAAAATAAAACTTTCTGAATAAGATGTAAAAAAAAATTTTTTTTTTAAAATCAATCCAAACTAAAAATTGCTTTAGAACTTAACAAAAATTATATTTTTAAACTTCAAAAAATTAAATTGAATTAAAATGAATTTTAAAAACAATTTTAACCACAGATAAAGCCATAAATCTCTAAAAACTAAACTGAAAATTAACTCAATTTACTAAAAATAATTGATAGGGAATAATAAGAATTTTCCCATGGAACCAACGTTTGCATAGGTAGCAAAAAAACCCATGACTAGAGTTAATCCAAAACCAAATGCAACACAAGCCAGTGGCCACATTGGATGCAAGACCAGATTTTTATTATCAACACATTCCACCACAACACACGTTACAAACAAATTTGAAAGAAACAAAGTAAATGATTGGCTAATTTATATAAATGCCATTTTTTTAAATGACATTGTTTTTAGAATCATAATGTGATGCATTTCTGATCTCTTGTCTATTTTGATCTCATGACAGTACGGTAGTCTTTAACATTTGCCAAAATTTGGGATGAACAAAATCGAGAGAATATCCTGAAAAATAAATATATAATTAAAAGAGGTAGGTAGAGATAGATATTTACCTCATTTAGTAATTAAAATGTTGCAAACTACATTAATAATAAGTAATGAAATAATTATACTCCCATTGTTGGGAGAGTGTAAAACACATTAATTAAATTGAATTATGCTAGGTGTACATTAAAATTAGCCACCAAATTAGTCATTAATGTATAATACATATTGAAATACAAAATACACACTAAAAATGAGTTAAACACATATGTATTTTATATTTCAAAATATATTATACGCTAATGGTTGATTTTGGTGTACAAATAGAATTATTGAATTAAATTATGTTGAAACAATTTCCTTTTATAACATCTTTTAGTAATTTAATTGGTAGAAAAAAATCTTAAATCATTTAATTTTGTCTCACATTTAATTCATATTCTCTCAATCACATCCTAAAAATCCTCAACGGCATTTTTTACATTATATATACAATTTCTCTCCAAAATTAACTCCAAAATTAACGTCCGAAAATTTCATAAATTTAAAATTAAAAAACATCTCAGACTCTCAAATCTCTCATTATCAATTTTCTATTCAAATACAATAATCAAATAAATAAAATTATCAAATTTCTGATTTTTTATGTTATCACTTATCAATTCATTTTAATAGATATGTCATATTTTGTGTTGGAATAATGTGAATCAACGTTAAGAGATCAATAGGGAATCAATTAGTGTAATTAGGAAAATAGTGGGTGGTAAGAAAAAGTCTTGGGAGCTAATATTAAGGAGATAATAGGGAGTCAATATCAATTTTTCTTCTTTTCTCTTTCCCTTTTTACCACCCATTAATTCCCTAATTATACTCATGGGCTCCCTAACATTAGTTTCCTAGTATTATTCGGGTGGTAAAAAGGAAAAAAGAAAAAAAGAAAAAATAATATTAGCTTTCTATTATCTCGATAATATTGACTACCAAAACTTTCTCTTTGTGTGTTATAACTTATTATAACTTATTATAACACTACGAAGAGTTTGTGGATGTTATATTTCCCTTTCTTTAAATGTTATTGGGTTGTTAAAAAATAATTGAAGCTTTTTGTTATGTTGATTCATTTAAGGCATACAACGTTTTCTTTATTTTAGTTATAAGTTTTCACCTTATTTTTCTTTTTAGTTTTTTGCTTGTTTTTATCTTTTTTTCTTTCAAGTACTTTATGTGTATCGATTTGGCTCTTTTTCATGACTATTTGTATATTTTTAATGTTAGAAAATATTAGTCAAAAAATAAGAAAGGTAATAAAAATGTGTTTTCTTAAATTTTAAAATTATCCAATAAAAATATATATATCAATAAAAATAAAAACCATTTTTTAAATCAATTCAGCATGGTTGAAAAATTTAGTATTTATAAATTATATATGTGTCTTATATTTTTTTTTATTAAAGATGTTTTGGATTTTTAATTATGGATGTTATATAAATGATATAATTGATATTAATTAGCTAAGAAAACATATGTTAATTAAATATATACAATAGTCCTATATAATGTATTTGCAGGAGGATGAACATCACGTTTAAAAACCAAAAATAGTTTTTTTTTTAAATGATTAAAACTTCGAGAATTTTATATTTAGAATATTATTTGTATGAGTTTATGGATATTAGATTATTATTTTATGGTTGTTATATATTTTATGTTAATTAAAGATGTTCTTAATTATTAAGTGAAATAAAACTAAAATGTGAAATTTAAATAACAACTTGAGTAAATAATATTTAGTAGTGATTTAGTACATTTAGTCAAAATAAAAAATATCTAATCCCTACCAAAAGAAAAAAGATTACTAATAATTGTAATTTTATACATAATTATTAATACTAACATTATTATTTTAATAAAATAACTAAAAAATTATTAGCTCCTAATAATTTATAAAAGATAACATTTAAACATATATATTTTTAAATTACGGTAATTATACAATGAAAAGACACAAATATTATAACATTAAAAAAATATATATTATATTATTTAATATCTTAAATTTTGAAAAAAACAAATCACATCAAATCATAAAATATACAAATAATAATGATAATAAGGTGGACATAAAATATTAAATCACCATTTTTTAATAAAATATTAAAATAAATAAATAAAAGGGATACAAGAGATCAATGCCCTCCTACCAAAAAATCAATTGATGTATATTATATAAAATATACAATAAGCATTTAATGAGTACTAATTTTTTACATATTTATATTTAGAGCAATGCTAAGTAATCAATAAAAAATTAGCAACATCAGCCTACAATTTAAATTAGATGTTCTGTTTTTCTAGGTTTTAAATGTTTTGTTTTTAGGTTTCGAATGTTCTGATTCTAAAGTTGGTTGATAGTTCCTTTAGGTTTTGGATGTTTTATGACTTTGATCATGGATGTTCTATAAATAGTGGTTATGAATGTTCTATTTTTTATTGGTTAGTTTGTTGGTTATATTTAACATTTATATGTTATTAAAGTGATTAAATGGAATTGAATACACATACCAGGCGCGTGAATAATTTTTTGAGAGAGAAGTGAAAAATAATTAATGAAAGCTAAAAAAAGGAAACCTATGGCTATATATGATCAAATACTAATCTCTATCAAATATTATGGTTTATAAATATGTGGCTAAGCAAGGAGGTATTTTTGAAAAAAGAAATTGTTAATAGGTAGATTATTGTTTGGTTTGATATGGAGGTTATCCATAGCTCTATGTCCATGTCTTGTGTTAGTAGAATGTTGATGTTGGTGGTCATTTGTTGCAGTAGTCTTATTCATAAAAATGCTGCCTCTGCTGATTATGGGGCAGCAGTCACAAAATGTTTATTGTTTTTTGAGGGTCAAAGATCAGGGAAGCTGCCTCCAAACCAGAGACTCAATTGGCGAGGAGACTCCGCAATTGACAAGTACTTGGGAGTATAGATTCTTGCATCAAAGGAATCTTATCTTAATAGTACTCTCTCCATTTCATTTTAATTGCCTAATTTCATTCTAACACGTTAAATAAGGTAATTATTGAATTGTATTAAAAGTCTAAACAATGAGATTAAAATTATTATAATATTCTTATTATTAATGCACTAAATCTAAATTTGATTGGCTAGAATGAAGGTGCATTAAAGATTGTTTAATTAGTTATTGAAATTGTGAAAGGGTATAATAGAAAAATTTAAATTAAATACACCTTGAAATCATAAAATAGGTAAATAATTTGAAACAAGAAAAAAGATGAAATTGGGCAATTAAAATGAAATGGAGGGAGTATACAATTAGGAAGGACGTGGCGGCTGGAGGATGAATTAGGAGGCTAAAGGCTTAGATATCCTCATTAGAAAATTTATTTTTCAATTATTTTTAATTAGTATAATTAATTGAATTTAAAATTTTAAATTTCACATATAAAATACGGTTGTTGAAGTAATTTTAAAATGATTTATTTTTTAATTAAATTATAAAATTTTATATTTATATGGTTGTTGAGTGATTTTAGATAAAATTTTTGTTTATTTATCTTTTAAGTTAATCATATTTAAAAATTAAAATTTTAAATATATGAGACGGTTGTTGAAGTAATTTTAAAATAATGAATTTTTTTATTGCATATTCCTACCTATTCAGACAATTCTAAAATCCTTTCATGCTTTGTCTATCAATGAACTGGTGGGTTAGTAGGTTGGTGGACCTAACTCGCTTGAATTTTTTAAAAATTAATAATAATAATAATAATAATAATAATAATAATAATAATACATTATATCGAGAAAAATGTGTATATTCATGAATACAAAGAAAGAAAAAGAGATGAGAGAGAGGGCAAGAGAGAGAAGGAGGGGAGAGAGGGCATGTCAAAGAAAAAGAAAGGGAAAGAGGAGGGAGAAAGAGAGAGAGAACGAGGAAAGGGAGAGGGAGAGATGATGGGAGAGAGAGGGAAAGAGAGACAGAGAAAGAGGGAGAAAGAGATAAGGAGGGAGTAAGGGAGAGATATAAATAGGGAAAGAAAGAGATAAGGAAATAGAGAAAGAAAAGAAGAGACGAAGGGAGAGGGAAGAGAGCGAGGGGAAATAAAGAAATAGAGAGAAAAAGGGGAGAGGAAGAAAGAGGGGGATGAAGTGAGCGAAAGAAAAGGAGAAATAAATATATGGAAAGAGAGAGGGATGGTGCGAGGGAGAGAGGAAGAGATATGAAAATAGAAAGATAACGAGAGAGAACGAGGGTTAGAGAAAGAAATAGAAAGATGTGGAAAGGGAGAGAGATGGAAAGAGAGGGGGAAAGAAGGAGAGAGAGAAGGATAGAAAGAGAGAGCGGGGAGAGAGGGAGAGAGAAGTGAGGAAATAGAGAAAAAAAGGAGTGAGGGAGGGAGAGAGAGCAAGGGTGAGAGAAAGAAATAAAAAGAAAATGAAATAGAGAAATGGAGGAAGGAGAGAAAAAACATATGTTTCGCATTTGGGCTCATTGATAAGAACTTCAAGTGTAGGATTAAATTGTGGACTCAATGCATTTAAATTTGATTACACTTACTTAATTGATAAATTATTTCTTATAAATAGAGAGAATGAGAGAACGAGGATGAGAGAAAGAAATGGAGGAAGAGAAAGAGAGGGGAGGAAAAAAAGTGGGAGAGAAAGACATGGATAGAGGGAGAGAGAAGGTCAAAGAGAAAGAGATAGTGAGGGATTGTGAGAGAGAGGGAGAGACAGATAAGAAAATAGATAGAGAAATGATAGAGGGAGGAGAAGGAGAGAAAGAGCGAAGGTGAGAGAAAGAAATGGAAAGAGAATTAGAGAAAGAGGAGGGAGAGGGAGAGAGAAATCATATATTTCGTATTTGGACTTATTGGTGAGAACTGATAACTTCAAATGTAGGGATAGCGTTGTGGTAAAAAAAAAATTATCAACGTACCGACATAAGACTTTTCCGATAGTCAGGTATCTCACAATAGTTGTGTAACTCAATACATTTAGATTTGATTGTATTTACTTAGTTGATAAATTATTTCTTATAAATCACTTTATCTAATTTATTACATTATATTGGCATATAAATCCCGTGCATCGCACGGGTAAAATACTAGTAGTATACAATTGAAAAGCTCAATGGCTAACGTGGCGGCTGGAGAGTGAATTTAGTGGGCTAAATGCTTAGGTGTCATCATTAGAAAAAAAAATTTTTCAATTATTTTTACTTAGCATAATTAACTTAGTTTAATATTTTAAATTTCAAATATCAGATACGGTTGTTGAAGTAATTTTAAAATAATTTATTTTTTAATTAAATTATAAAATTTTATATTTATACGATTGTTGAGGAATTTTAAATAAAATTTTTGTATGTTTATTTTTTACATTAATCGTATTTAAAATTTAAAATTTAAAATCTTAATTTTATCTTATCTTAATCTTACTATAGTTAATCCTATAAATTTCTATTAGAATACTCATTAGAATTTCTATTTTTTATATTATTTTTAATTGTGAATTTTAAAATTGTAAACATACATGTTAATGAATTTAAAATTCATCGGAAGTACTCATTAAAATTTTTATTTTTTTAATTAGTTTTTTTTTACCTTTAATGTGTTTAGCATCGGACCCTTATCATTTTATTTTTATAAAACACCTTCACTTTTGCTTTGAACGTTATTATTAGATCATTTCTTTCTTTTTTTCTATAAAGTCGGTACTATATAATATCATGAATATTAATAGGGTGGTTCCAATATAAGGTTAATAAATAATTTGTGGCATGACTATTATTTTATTTACTGTCTGTTTAGGTTAAAATAATTGTATCTACCAAGAAATGCTACTTATAATAAAAAAAATATTGTTAATAAATTTAAAATTCAATTAGAATGAAGTCTGTTAATGAATTTAAAATATAATTGAAAGTGCTTTATCAAAAATTTTAGTTTTTAACTATTTTAAATTTATGATATTTTAAAATTATAAACATACATACTAATGAATTTAAAATTCAATTAGACATGCTCATTATAATTTTTATTTTTAATTATTTTTTATTGTAATATTTTACTAAAGCAATTTTAATGTGAATTTAACATTTAAAATTAACTCAAATAATATACATAAGCATATCTTAGCCGAATTAGAAAAGAGAGAGCAAGGGAGGGAAAGCGAGAAAGAGTTAGAGAAAGAGATAGAGAAAAAGAGAGAGGAGAGAGAGATAAGGATAGGGAGAATGGAAGAGGGAGAGAGAGGGAGGGTGAGAGAAAAAAAAGGAGAGAGGGATGGAGTGGGCAAGGGATATAAGGAGAGAGGAATATAGGGAGAGAGAGAGAGAGTAATAGAAAAAGAGGAAGAAAGATAAAGAGAGAGGGAGAGAGAGATAGGAAAAGAGGGAGAAAGAGAGAGAGAGAGGAAGAGAGAATGAGATAGGGAGGGAGATAGAGAGGGAGATGGAGGGGAGAGAGAGAGGGAGAGAGAAAGAGAGAGATAAGAAGAAAGGGAGAGAAGGAGAGAGCGATAGGGAAAGAGAGAGAGGGGGAGTGAGAGATAAAAAAGAGAGAGAGAGAGAGAGGGTGAGAGAAAAACATAGAAAAAAGGAGAAAGATTAGTAGGAAGAGAGAGAGAGGAAGGGAATGAGGAGGAGAGATAGGGAAAGAAACATAAGGAAGTAAAGAAAGAAAGAGAGAGAGAAGGAGAGAGACGGAGAGAGAGAGAGAACGAGGGTAAGAGAAAAAAATAGAGAGAGAGAGAAAGAGAGTGAGGGAGAGAGAGAACGAAGATGAGAGAAAAAAATGGAGAGAGAGAAGAAGTGAGAAAGAGATAGAAGAAGAGAGGGAGAAAGAGAGAAATAGGAAAAGAGAGAAAGGGGAAAGAGAAAAAAAGGGAAAGAGAGAGAGGAGGAGAGAGATAAAAAGAGAGGGAGAGAGACGAAGAGAAAGAGAGATAGGAAAACAAAGAGAGGGAGAGGAAGAGAGAGGGATGGATTGGGGGTGAGAGAGGTAAAGAAATAGAGAGAGATAATGTGAAGGAGATGGAGAGAGCGATCATATCTTTTGTATTTGGGCTCATTGGTGGAAACTTCAAGTTTAGAGATAAAGTTGTGGTAAATTTTTACCAATGTACTGAGATAAGAGGTCTTCGATAATCATTTATCTCACAATATTGATTTAGCTTTGTCGGTTTGAACAAACTCAATGCATTATTATTTGATGACACTTACTTATTAGTGGATAACTTATTTCTTACAAAATACTATATCTAATTTATTACATTGAATAAATTAGAATCCATACACGGTTAAATACTAGTTTTAATACATTAGAAAGAAAGAAAAAAATGAATACTCATGATATTATATAACGCATGTTAATAAACAACATGTTATTGCAGCTTGTATTAGAAGGTACAGTGCAATCATCAGGGATTTGGGTTCAACTTAAGGCAGAGGCAGAGCAATTCATATGTTCATGTGCACAAAAATCAAGCAGAAACTTTGATAAAACATCTAGGGGTTTGTTATGGTTTCTACCATGGAAAAATATGCAATATGTATCTACTGCTACATTTGCAATGTCCGTTTATTCTAAGTATTTATCTGCAAATAATGAGTCCCTTAACTGTGATGGTACCACTGTTACCCCTCTGGATCTCACTTCACTAGTTCGTGACCAGGTAGAGTACATATTGGGGTCAAACCCGAAGAATATGAGTTACATGGTGGGATATGGTACAAATTATCCTCAAGAAATTCATCACAGAGGAACATCCATTGTATCAATAAAAAGAGAACCAAGCGTCAAGGTGGCTTTGACGCTTGGTTTAATAAGGACACCCCAAATCCAAATGTTTTAGAAGGAGCAGTTGTGGGCCCAGATAGGAATGATAACTACGTAGATCGTAGGGATGATTACCAATTAGCTGAGCCAACAACCGTTACTAATGCACCATTACTTGGTGTCCTTGCTTTCCTAGCTTAGACTAAGTAAGGTGCCCTTGCTTTTGTATGTAGCTTAGACTAGAGGATAATGCTACATTATTTATAATATTCTTATAATAAATTAAATAATTTTTATTACTGAAATAAATAAATAAAATTATAAATATTAAGGAAATTTTGTATTGTACCTTTTTAGCATTACTTATCTATAGTCTATAACATTTATAGCAATATATAATGGGAGTATAATGGATTTGGTATCCAACTTTCTATACCAATAATATCCCTCCAAATAATTAAATATTACTCGTCACTTCTTTCTCCTCATTTCTCCAATAACTACTCCACTACTTTTAAAAATAACTTCCACCCGTTGCCTTTTTTCTTAAAAAATCTTTCATCAAACTGCTTTGTACTCTTTATTTTTCTATTTCGTTCTCTACTCATTTAATATTTTCACGTTCATTTATCTTTCTCTTTTTTTATTTTTTCCTAATTTTACTATGATTACTTCTACAACAATTAAGTTTATGCATGTAGCAATGTTTTCATTTTAGCAGTAACACTACAAGACACACCATTTTTACGATGGCTTCGCCGTTGATATAAATATATTACCGATAGCCCCGCCGTCGGTATTATTCCCTTAAGAACAAATTTGTCGGTAAATTTTATCGACGGCCCCGATAAACCGTCGGTAAAATTAATTAATTATATAGACGACCGAGCCGTCAGTAATAAGGTCGTTGCATTTTAAATTTTAAACTATTTTTACCGACGGCTAACCCGTCGATATTTTACGTCTGACTTATAATAATATCACAGTATTACCGATGGCTTAGCCGTCGATAAAATTAGCATCTCACAAATTATGTTCGCCGTCGGTAAAATTAACGTCGGCAGTAACCTGATTAGTTAAATTAATTATCCATTTAAACATAAACTACGTTCTAATCGAACCTACAGAATCCTGTATGTAAAATCTTATTCCAATAATGATAAAATGAAAATATTCCCATAAATACAATCAAATAGTAGCATAATAGTTATGAAAAATGTATGTAAAACATAAACTAAATGTCTCAAATATAATCCGGGTCATCATCAGGCTGTGGGGATCCGGTGGACTGGTCTAGCTGCGGTGGCGGCGGCGGAGGCGGAGGTGGCATATCTGGCATCCCACTCAAAGATGAGCCTCTCCGTATATGCGACAAGTAGTTGTACATGTCGGAGTAGGCCTTCCTAAGATCAGAGACCTCTTGCGATTGTGCCTGCATGGTGGACTCTAGCCTCTGAACCTTCTCCGAGTACACTGCCTCCACAGCGGCTACCTGCTGGGAATGTGTCTCCGCCTGCTGTGTAAGCTCCCTGTTGAGCAGGACTACCTGCTCTCTAAGATCGGGAGGACCAGTCGCAGTGTCATCGTCGTCAGGATCTCCAAAAAGCGCTGGATACTTATGCGAGGGAACCACTCCCTTGCCGTAGATCTTGCCCCTCTTGCGGCCGCCCGCTATCCGTGTCCACACCGCATCCTCGTCGATGGGTGGGGGCTCTGGACCTCCTGCGTCGATGATCGCCTGACGCTCTGTCTGCAGCCTCTTCAACTCCTTTAGGAAGGCATCCTGAAATTAATTGTGATTAGTACACAACATGAATATTATATAATAGAATATAAATGAATGAATAATTACATAGTATATTACTTACATTGGCGTCCTCTGATCATCTGTCGACCCACAGCTGATTAAAGGTTTGGTCATAAATAAAATTTTATTTTCAATCAACATACAATTGGCAATTACGTTGTTTAAACCTAGCCATTCTATCCACCTTATTCCCCACAACAAATACATAGCAAACACATTCAATCTTCACAGCAAACAAACCGGAAGGATCTCTACGCCCCCGCACAAATTCATTCTCCTCTCCCATTCTACAATTCTATCTTGGGTGTTCAAGTCTCTATCCTAAACATGCAATAAATTTTTTCTATTTAATTATTTATGTTACCTAATAATTTAATCACAATTCAAATTTAAAGGTCCAATAATGTTACTTAAAGTGAATAGGTTACCAACCATAATGTCAGGAAAAATATGGGCAACGCCGAAACTGCACAATCTCGGACGATCCCCACCCACCAACAGCAGTGGTAAACCTGTAATTCTGAAATAAAAAAATTTTCAACATTCAACAAACACATTAAGTACAAAAAAAAGGGCACAGAAAAGGATCGGAAAAATGCAAAAAAATGAAAAAAGTAAACCTATTAAATGGAAGAGGGACTTACCCAGAGCAAAATGGCGGTGACGGAACTCCGAACGGAAGTCCGAGGAGGGAGAAATCGAAGAGAGAGAGAGAGAGAGAGAGAGATGGCGGCGGAGAGAGAGAGAGTGAAGAGAGAGAGAGACGTTTGAGTTATGGGGAAGAAGGGGGTCGTCACGGGTTTTGCAGAAATTAATACTTTTACCGACGGCTAGGCCGTTTGTAGGGGCCACGTTTTATTTTGCAGACGCCATCACAATGCAACGTTTCATTTAATAATTTTACCGACGGCTTGGGCGGGAATTTTTGAAAATTTGACCGTTAATAACGCCGACGGCTTAGCCGTCGATAATATTACAGTTTTCTTTATTCTTAGGATCCCTAAAATTTCGCATCACACCAATTAGGATCCCTAAAATTTCGCATCACACCAATTTTTCCTCATTTCTTTTTTCTCTCATAATCGTTCCTCAGTTTTCTTTTTCAGTGTTCTTCGCACTCCTTTTTCTTCCTCACTCCCTTTCCATTATTCTTCTTCCTCTTATCATCATTCTTCTTCTTCTTCTTCTTCTCCGTTAACTCCTCATGCTTCTTCCGATGACGATGACGGCGACGATAGCGGCGACAGCGGCAACAACATGGAAGAGGAGGAGGACAATGAAGATGAAAACAATAGGAAGAAGAAGACCAAAACCACGTAAATAGGAGGAGGAAGAGGTGTAGCAGCAGTAGCAGGAAGATGGAGTACATTTGAGTGGTAACTTCCAATAATTCAAAATCCGTTTCTGTTTTAATTAAAATTTCATTTCTATTTTCATTCAAAATCCGTTTCTGTTTTCATGAAAATCCAATTCAATTTTTGTGAAAATCAAATTCATTTTTTAATTCAAAATCCATTTCTATTTTCAGTCAAAATTCGTTTCTGTTTTCATTAAAAATCCGTTTCTATTTTCATTCAAAATCCGTTTCTGTTTTCATGAAAATCCAATTCAGTTTTTGTGAAAATCAAATTCATTTTTTTAATTCAAAATCCGTTTCTGTTTTCATTCAAAATCCGTTTCTCTTTTCATTCAAAATCCATTTTTGTTTTCTCAAAATTCGTTTCTGTTTTCATTACAAATCCATTTCTGTTTTCTTACAAATCCGTTTCTGTTTTCATTATAAATCTGTTTTTGTTTTTCTAGAATATCCAATTCAGTTTTTCATCAACAACAACAACAGCAACAACACTAACAATGTAAACAATGGAGGAAGAAGAAGAAGATGAGGACGCAGAAGAAGAGAAAGAGGGAGAGAACGAAGAAGAGGAAGAAGAAAAAGACAACAGTGACGACAACAAAAATGACTGCGGCAGCAACAACGACGACGATGATGGCGGTTGCAGCAACGATGACGACGGCTGCAACAAGAAGGAGGAGGAGGAGGAGGATGAGGAGTAGGAGGAGGAGGCACTACTGTAGAAGAAGAAGAAGAAGAAGAAGAAGAAGAAGAAGAAGAAGAAGAAGCCGCGCGTTATTGCTGCTGTGTGAACTCGCGTTTGCGTTTCTGAATTTTGGGAGAATCATAGTGCGTGGAGTGTGTGAGAGTGGGAAAAAATCACTTAGTTGGACTTAGTTGGGGGTAAATGTTTGGATGTGTAGCATTACTGTAAATTAATTTATTAATTCATCTTAAAACAGTAAGATTAGTGTTACTACAAATTAATGTTACTAATACATATACATCCGTGTTCTTGCATATGGCATGTTCATTCGTCTTAAGAAATTAAGATAAGTCCAATCTAACCAACCATTCATAACTACAACTGGGTGCCGTTATGAGAATCAATTTTCTAGGTTTCTATTTTCTGAAGGTTTTTCTTTATTTAATCTAAATATTCTAAATGTTAAATAACATATTAAAAATAAAAAAATGGCTATATATAATATAAAATAAAAAATAGATTAAATATAATTTTATTAGAATATTTCTTGAATTCAAATGAGGCATAAATGAACACAGAAAGAAGCTAATTATATATGGGTTATTAGATGTGACTTGATAGATTCATTATGTATGAGGTTATTTTTGTGAGAATTTATGATTTTAATTATTAGAATTATACATGAAGATAAAGAGTTTCAAATATGAATTTTTATATCTATTTCAAATTAAATTGGTTTTACAAAATAAATATTTATAATATAATTAATTTAAAAATAATCAACAAATATAAAAATTATAATTTTAAAATAAAAATATAAAAATGCAAGTTTCTAAAATTTATAATATATATTCCTAAAAATTATAATAATTATTTCCTTAAAATTAATAGAAAAGCGGCTAAACAGGTACGGCAGTGCCTGTGAAGCCGCTAGTTATAATAATAATAATAACTAACGTCTTCACAGGCACGACGCCTGTTCAGCTATTTTTTTTATTAATTTTAAAATATTAGTTATTATAATTTTTAAGAATATATTTTTTATCCATTAAATTTGTTATTGCTTGAATAATATTCATCATTTCAATATTTTTATTAATGAATGATATTATTAAAAATGTTTTTATTAAAATCTGTAAAAATGAGAATGATCATATAAACATATTTAGTCGTTTTTCTATTACTTTTTAAAGAATTAATGTAGAATTTTATAATACATTATTCACCCTATAATTTGTTATTTAAATATTAGTTATTTATGGATATGTTGATATTTACATTATTTCTTGACAAAAAATTAAAATTTTTCAATTCTCTATTCAAGAAAATATTCAATCTTTTATGCCAAATCAATATTATGCTAACAAATAAATACCTTTTATATCTGAATTTTAGCTTAATGCTACAAAAATAGAAAAGCTATTTTAATATGGCTCTCTCTTTCTCAATGTTATGCCAAATCAATATTATGCTATCAAACAAATACCTTTTATATTCGAATTTTAGCTTAATGTTAAAAAAGTAAAACTATGTTAACATGGCTCTCTCTTTCTCATATTTTTATAACTTTTGCGTCTTATTTTTTCTACATATTTTTTTCCATCAATTTTGATTTTATCTTAGAATTACTATTCTTCTATGTTTTTTTTTTTTATTTCTTTGTGTATTTTTTAAAATTTTAAATATGTAAGAAAGAAAAAGAATACAAATCAAATAAAGAAAAATGAAAAATATAAATGATAAATGTCATTTTAAAAAAGAAAAAATATATTATGAACTAACTTTTTTATTCTCCTATTGATAGGTGCACATACGTACTTATATTTTTCATATGAAATAAACATAGCACAATTAAAATTATATAATAGATTTATCAAAAAGACAAAGCAAAATTAGTTTTTTACTTCTATTAGGAATATGTTATTCGCCTTTTAATAACTTTGGTGTTATTATTATATTTCATCTAATATTATTGTGTTTGAAAATAAAATTGAAGAAGATAATTTTAAAATAACGAAGTATAAAATAAGACATAATAAGTCATTAAAAAACATATATCTATGTTATTCTTAAGCAACATACTATTAAAGATTTAAAAATGATCATAATATATTTTTAAAAATGAATTTAATATAACATTAAATACATGTTATTTATTTATAGAAAAGATGAATAGAATTCAAATGTCATCAATTTCATGTTTGTATTATTTTTTTTTTTAAAGTGGTAAGCCAAAACATGAATAAGTATTTGAAGGAACTACCATTTTCCTACAAACAGTGAAGGAAGAAAAATGTCATATGCTTGTTTTTTTATTTTTAGATATGAAACTAAAAAAAAATAAATTAAAATATAATAACTTAGAAGATGTGTATAGTGTAAAAATTTCTCGAAATCCTTCATACATATCTATATTCCCTTTTTTTTTTGGGAACATATCTATATTCCTAGCGTTTTAAATCTTGAAAAGTGTCAAATTAACATTGTTCTGAAAACCGGATCGGACCGGCCAATTTGATCGGAAAAACTGGGAATTGGTCCCTTGTCCGGTCCGATTCATAGTAAAAATCGGCTGGCAGAAGATCGATCAAAAAACTAGTCAAACCGATCAAAAATCGGTGAACCGGTAAAACCAGACCATTTTTTGGCGATTTTTTAGTAAAAATTAATAATATTATATTTTAATAATTTTATAATAATTTTAAATTATTTTATTATATATTTAAATAAATCAGTCAGACTACAGTTCAATCTCGGTCGAACCTTTAAATTCTTGAACCAATCACTTTATCGGTTCAATGACCGGTCCGATTCTCTTAACTTGAAAATTAATTGACTATTAAAGTGCTCTTGTAACGACATGAAAATGTATTAATTAAAATTTTCTTTTAATGCAATAGAGAAAAATAGTAAAACATGTAGTATTGAGATATTTCGTTTTGCTTTGAATTTTCTGTAAATAAAAAAATCATTAATTCCAAGTTATTATTTAATAAAGGTGAATAATACATTAATAAAATTTTTAAATTAAATCATTAAAAATAATAAAATATTCAAAGACAAAAAAAAAATTCTTAATTTATTTATCATTTAAAATATATAGAACAATAAATTACATAATAAAATATGATAAAAAATTCATAAGATTGTGATTATGTGTAACAGAATCATAATAAAACTTTACAAACATAATTACAAAGTTATCTATGAAAATGTCATTAATTTTGATTTTTCTCACATTTTATTCTTTATTTTATCATTATTTATACACATATTTCTAGCTATTATTGTCATTTGTCTCACAACCAAATCTAAACTTGTTATACCCAGTGATATGTTTATATGTACTAATACGTTATTGACAGGTTGAAAAGTTGTGTTATAAGTAGTTATCAAGTTTTATTACTTAAACCATTAAGAGATATCAAATTAATATTTAAGTTTTTTTAAGGCAAAATATTATTTAGTCTGTATTCTATAAATTCTAATATTTAGATATATTATATTTGTCTCAAATTTTTATTTTATAATTTTTATCTTCCAATCAAATTTTTAATTTTTAAAAAAATTCTATTTTAATTATAATCTAATAGATCCAAATGACATAAAAAGACTTGCATTAAGACTAAAATTGAAATTCTTTATAATTAATAAAAAAAATTGTAATTTAAATATAGCCTCTACCAAAAAGAGAAAAGAGTCCATATATTATTTATGTTATGCCTTATATTCATAACCAAAATTAATCTCCATCCCATGAGTCAAAGCTCACTTAAAAAAGTGAAATGAACACTACTAAATAAAATTTATTCCTTTAGATACATAGCACCTAAAATATCACCCATACATTAAAAAAAATATATTCATATACAAAAAGTTATAACTTATAACTCTGGGTAGTCTTTATTTGGTACTCAGCCATATGGTTGATCACCTTCATTAAATTCAAAAAATAAATAAAAAGAAAGAAATAATTAGCCAAAAGAAAATAATGTGTATATCCAAAAGAGTAATTAATAAAATATAATGTCATTATTTATTGATAGCCTATATAGAGTTCGCATATTGTCCGTTACTTAGAGTGACTTCATTTTCATATGATTCTGTGATGTTATCAAAAAATTTTGAGTACAAAATATTTCATAAATAATTTTAACGATACAAAATTTAATATTTTGGATAGTAAAGTACCTGTGATCAAAGGTTGAATGTGATATCTTTAAGAGGAGTTGTCATAGTTGTTATATCACAATTTGTTTTTCTCGTTGAAGGATTCTGTGATACATTAAACATGGAACATAAAAATTAAAAACAAAAATTTACCATACATTTTCTAATTCAACTACTGGTTTCATGAAGAAAAATACAATAAAAAATGCAAAAAATAAAAAGAACAACAAATTTTAAATTAATTAAATGATGAAGATGAGATTCTGGAATTAAGAAAATATTGTGTAAGAAATAAATGTATGATAGATATATGGATAGAAAAAAAATAGTATGTATCAGAAGGATTTTATATATAACTATTCGAGTTGAAGAAGATGGTATTATATAAAAATTAGTAACTGCCGGTAGTTAGTTTTTTGTGAAGTGGATATTGAGGAAAGAGAAAACAACTGCTCGGTTAATAGGGGCAGAAAAGGAAAAATAAATTTGGACACCAAAATCTTTTTATTGCCATTATATATATATTGTTATAGATAATAATAATAATAATATATGTTTATCTATCTATCTATTCTTATATCAATAATGATACGGCCCCATGTAAAGAAGCTTATAAGGAGCAAATGAGCTTTATAAACACGGAGGCCCATGATAACAACCCAAGATGCAACCGGTTATCCACGTCCAGCCGGTAACCCGTAACCCAATCTCAATAATTAACCCTAATTTCCTTTTCATTTTCACTGCTGTAAAACACACTCCCAAAACCAAAACTGTCGTCCCTATCATCTCTTCTATCAACGTCAATCTTTGTCTTCTCCAACCACCTTCCTTCTTCTTCGAAGACCACATTTCATCATCGTGACTACATTCCACCACCGTGCTTCTCCGTCGTCGCTTATCATCATCGTCAACATCCTTCAACCATAGATTATCATTTTTCAACCAAGGTAAGTAATTCTTTGTACCACAACCACTGTTGATGTCGTTAGTGTTGGTGTCTACTTTTGCGTGCGAAGTCTATTTTTAATTTAAATTTCAGAAATATAGTTTGGGATGATAACTTAAATACAAATGCATGATAAATCTGAATGTGACTTGAGTTAAGTTTAATTTATATTTGATTTATCTTCAACATGAAAAGTGGTTATACATTTTAGCACTATTGTTTGATTTTCGTGAGGCATTTTGTTTATGCATTTTGGTTATGAAATCTGGCCTTGTGATACATGACATTCAATTTTATTATTTTTAGTTTAGGATGACAAGTTTGGTAGAAAACTAGTGATAATAGCATAATATTTTGGATGATAACGTTATTTTTGGTGATAATAGCATCCTTTTTCTGCTTGTGCTAGCATCCTTTTAGGTTCTTAAATGATCATGGAATTGATTATGCTTGTGATTTACTATAGTTTTGATTAGAAAATCTGAATTTAGTGTAAGTTAAATTGTGAAATATAACTTTTAATGATAACATAAAAAGACATAAATGATTTTTGTTTGGTTTTTCTTTTATAAGAATTAGAAAATGTCATCATCAAATGATGATAAAGCATGCAAGAAAGAAAGAAGGCCAAACAACCGAGATGGCCCAAAAAAGAAAATAGTGGATTCAAGATGCTCCCCAACGAGTATCAACAAATTAATGACTGCAATAATTAAAGATAATGTAAGGATGGCTGAAGTGGAAGCAATGAGGTTTGGTAATTTTCAACACATTCCGGAATGGATTATGAATCAAGAAATTTACATGTATCTTGCATCAAAATTTGATTTGGAAAATAAAACTTATCAACGATGATGTTGCTAGATAAATGCTGAAATAGTTGAGCATGCATTAGGACTTCCTTCTTGTGATAAGCTAGTTTAGTTAGTATATAATTTTTTATAATCTAAATTTGTATTTAAATATTTTTTTTAATTTTCAGATGATAAGTTTGGTTAAATCTGGTTAGAAATAAATTTTGTTGCTCTGGTTTAGGTAGAAACTGATGATAACTCGTCTTTTTTTCTTCTTAATAATTAGGAAATGAATTTCCAGAATATTGCCCCAATGATATTGACTATAAGACACTGAAAACAAGGTGGGGTAAATTTAGTCTCACAGATTTAAAGAATTTTGTGATCGAATGCGCACTAGAGACTGAAGAAGAAAGAATGCAATTCCGTGAGGCATCCATATTGTTGTTAGGGAACACCTTTTTTCCCAACAACAAATCCATTCCTTTCTCCGGAGCGACACTTCTCACTGATTGTAGATGTCAAAAATCCTATGCAATACAATTGGTCGTTGCAAATTTTCACATGGATAAAAGATGCAATTAGAGATTTCCAAAGGAAGGGTGTTAGACACCTTTCTGCATGCATGTTTATCGTTGTTGTAAGTTATACATTCACTTTTGTGTTTATGTGATTCAATTTTAGATGATAAAGTATTATTTCTCACTACTTGGTTTGTTAGATTATCTTCTTTCAACGATTAAAGAGCGGACGGTTGGATAGGTGTCGGTCTACGGAGCCATGGATTATTGATTGGTCCTTGCCGAATCTTGAACATAGAGCAACTACTGTCTTGAAAAAGGTATACAAATGATCAATTTTATAATTTTTAAATTATTTTAGTAATGCTGATTAGTTTTGTTTTAATTGCTCTAATAGATAAGAAAGATCATGGATGATAACCCAGAAAATAAGTTGAGAAGGAAAAAAAGGAAAACAATAAGAAAAAGAATAGTGGCAAAACAGAAGAAGATGAGGAAGACGAAATACCTCTAGCCAAAAGGAAGGCAATGTTGGAAAAGAAAAATTAGTTTTGTTTTAATTATTTTCCCTTTTTTTATTAGTGATGATCGAGAAAAGGGGGAAGGATATAACGCGCATGAGCAAGAAGCAGGAAATAATGAAAGGGATGATCAAAGTGGAGACGGGGAGATTGAGAATGAGGAAGTTATTAAGAAATTGACACAAATCGATGAGGAATTGAAGAGGTGAAATTCTGACATAAATGTATATGAATTAATTTCTGAAATTCTGACTTAAATGCATATAAATTAACTTCTCATATTCTGCATGATTATTGTATGGATCATAACTTCATTAATGATAATAATTCTGCCTCATAATTGTGTAGGAATGATAAGTTCTGTAATGATATGCATGATAACCTTACAGTGTTCAGAATGATAAGTTATTCTTTGGATTTTGTTTTTTGAATAGTCAAAGGATAATGGTTGTATTTGAAAAGAAAAAACTGACAAAAGAACAATAGGACGAGATTGAAGAGACCTTAAAAGAGTAAGAAAATTATTTTGATTTTTCTAATTATGACAAAACAGTGTTAACTCCTTTCTAGTATTCAATATTTTTGCTTTAAATTAGTGCTGTGGATCTTTTTGTGGATGATTTTGATGGATATAGTTCCCAAGGTATTTCATCATTCTAATTGGGTCTTACATAAGAGTTCAAGTCCCCAACCCATATCCCAGAAAAATCAATGCCGGAAGAAATTCTTGATATTCCAGCTATCAATGAGATGATACCAGCAAACATACTATTCCAAGGATTTGAAATTCCTACAAACATGGGACCAACAAGGGAGTTAACAGCAGATGAACATAAAAAGATTTATAATTGGGTTATGAATGTTTCAAAAGAGGATGGATTTCAAGAAGAAATGATAGCAAGTTTTTAGGGATATCGAAACATTTTCTTGCTAAGAATGGAGTTCCGTTACTTAAAGCCGATGAACTATGTATTCTTGTTTTGAAGATGATATGCTCAATTGTTAGGTTTTTCTGTGATTTGGTTGTAGATTATCAATTGAAAAATCAAAGAATTCAATAATAGTAACTTGCCAAGATTTACAAAAGAGTTTTATTGTGTTGAATCTGGGATTTTGGTAAGGTTTCATTAAAAAATTTCATTCAATTAGAATGATAATTTGTCTTATTTGTAAATCCTCACTTGATTTCTCTTTTTTACAGGACACTATTGATTGGAACTTGACAGCATATGAAATAAGGGGGTAATACTTCGCAATGAATCCAAATTTAGGCCATGATAGAGAGAATTTTTACAAGAAGAAAGCAACAACAAGACAATGGGTATGTGATTGTTGATTTTAGTATTAGGAAAATTCTAGGATGATGATACAATTCTGGTATTCTAGTGATGATACATGAGTTAGGCTTATCATTAGGTGACAAGTGAAAAGTGGGTCATTCTGAATTTATGGCAGACGCATGCTCCATGTTCGATAATATCACGTGTCAACGGTTCATTGGATTAGACAAATGTCCTCATTGAAAGATAGCTATAATGTCCTTATAGTAGACGTTCTCTTAGTATTATATAGAGGATGAAGATTCTCTAAAATTATTAAAGTGGTAAAGTTATAAAGCAATTCCTTTAATTACTATTGATTTTGTAATATTACTTATGAATTTCATAATTTTTTTTAAGAAAATATTAGAGCACTACTTTGATTGATACTGTATAGAGTGCCTTTTCCAGAATGTCCCCAAAAGTGGCATGAGATATGTTATTAGTTCAACAAATATTGCCAAGAAAGAGTTGCAAATATTGACTTACTTTGTTCATTTATAGCTTCATAATCTCAGAGAACCTTTTAGAAAAGAACAAACAGAAATACAGAAGTTTCTTTACCTCTTTTTTCTTGAAATGCCAATTTAAACCAAAAAAGGAAAATCAATTCATCGAAATTGTAAAACAATTTAACGTTCATTATCATGGATCAATCAAATTTAAAGTTATCAGCTGAACGGGCACATGCAATTTTTAAAGTTATAAGCCAAATACATGGACTAATATAATATTTTTAAAAAATGTATTTGTACAAATTAAAAATATGAAAATGAGTTAAAATTGAAAATATTGATACTCTTATAATATATAATGAAAAAATTAACGTAAGAAATCCCTTAATTTAAAAAAAAAATAGAAACAAAAATAAACTGACCTATCATCACTACTTGGGGAAAAAAATTATATATGAGGCTCCTTTATAAAATTCAGAAATATTAGACTTTTTGGGGTTTGAAGATAATATAGTGATAAATTATAAAAGTTGAAACTTATGCGTTAAAATTGAGTCAAATATGTCAAATCATCTAACGACTTTTAACAAATAACTTCATATAAAATCGACTGCACATGAGTATTTATCGTTATAAAATAAAAAATGTTAGGAGGATTTGCAATTTTTTAACTTCAAGTTTTACAAAAGACCATTAACAATATGATTTTAAAAAGAAAACCCTACAAAGCCGTGAAATACTAAAATCGCACTTATTAAATACAAGATCGGCATTCATGATAAAGTGTATGTGTATCCTTGAATGATGACTCTATAATTATTTTTATAGTTATTTTCATATAAAAATATTTTATTTTAATCTAATAGTAAATTATAGAATTTAATTTTAATATGTTATAAAAGTATCATTATTTTCTTTAAATCATTTTTTTTCTGTGAAACACGCAGTTAAAATGTCGCTAAATATCAAATTATGGTTGAAAAATAATATTTTTGACACTTCTCCATAGTTTTGACTTCTTCACCAGAGTATGTAGTTGTCCCGTAATTTAAAAAAAAAAATTTATTCATTAGGCATTATTAAACAAAGAGATGGAAAAATAGACAAGGATTCTGTTTCATTTATGAATGACATAGTTCAGTAGTTCTTGTGGCATTGATTGTGAAAGAGACTAAGAGAGGATTTTAATGAGCCCTGACTCCAACCTTGCTTTTATAGGTTCTGCAATGAGTGAAAATCAAACGTACAATTCCATTTACTTATTAGGTGTTGGGGTGAAAACTAAAAACAATGCTTCCACTTTGGCCTTCATCAATTCATCCATCATGTTCATCAATTTTCACTTGCCTCTGTCATCATGCCTCTGGTGCTTTTCTTTTTTTATTTGCTTCCAACAATCCTGAAAAGACAGAAACAGACTCCATCAGTTAAGAACTGTACAAATATGTATAATGATACGAGTGATTTTATATAAGAGAAAGTACCTTGTAACTAATAAATATAAATCACAGAAACCACTAATATTACCGTAGAAGTTATTAAATGCGGATTAAAATGACTTAGAATTATTTTAATGACAAAAATATCTATCAACTATTTTAAAATGTAATAGAGGTATTTAATTTTAAATATTTTTATCATTTTTGACATGTAACAAAAAGTATACTTTTGTTAAGTTTTTTTTAATAATTTAAGATATTTTTATCATTAACAAATTAAAATTGAGGATCATTATTTTTGTCAAGCTTTTGAAAACTTTAAAAATAATTTTAGTGATTAACTCTATAAATATTTAATAATTAAGATTAAAATGTTTTATAAGCTAAGATTAAAAAATTATATTAATTTATTAAAGAGTATTTACTTAAGTTAGTCCCTAAAATTTTTATTAAAATATTGAGCGTAAATAATTTAATCCTAAAATTCAATTAAAAAAGTTGAAATTATCTGCCTATTTATAACATCATAAAAATTTTGTTTTAACATGAAGTTATAATAATGTATTTTTTATATCTATGAATATAATGTAGACATATATTTGAGTAGTCCAATTTATAGTATTTTTCTTATTAAAGATATATGTTGGAAGAGGCTCGACCTCTACTAGAGAAAGGAAAACATATATTATCTGAATTACAATTCATTAGAAATTTATAGCAATTCAGATCTAACTTAACTCCACAAGTTAATACTTACATCCTATTAATATATGTGTAACTTGTTGTGATACATTTAAAAGTCATATAAGTTTATATAATCTAAACCATTAAGATAAATAATCCATTATCAGGCTCAGCTCTATCTCGCTCATGAGTCATCACCTATAAAATTATTGGTATCTTTTGGTATAGAGACGTGTATATCAAGTAAAAACATATATATGCATCTCATTTTTAATTCATCATCATAATTATATATAATGAAGAAAGGAAAACGAAGAAGAAGAAGAAAGCATGTGGGTATGTTGTGCAGAAGATTGAAAAAAAAAAAACCATGAATATAAATAGTCACATACATGGTGAAACCTGAAAGCTATGGCTAGCTAGCTGTGAACACACGAGGATGATGATGACAAAGGAGATCATGTCCTTAATTTTTCACAATTTTCTTGAACTATACATTACATTACAGATAAATTAAATATGTACAGTTCAAGAAAGCTGTGGAAAATCATGTGAAGATGATCTTTCAAAGAATTGATGATGATGATGAGAAAATTTGGTTCCAGAAGAGAAGAGGGGGCAAAAAGAGAGAGGAGGAGAAAAGCTTTGACAATGAAGGAGGCGAATATATACACAGATTATTGAGAGTGAAGTGATATATATGAGGGTACTACTACTATACTTGCTCTATGAACTATGGTGTAACTTTAACCAACCTCATCATGATATAATACTCCTTTATAACTTTCTGACCTTAAATGTGTTTATGATACATTGATATACATATACGTACTTTCATAGTTTCATGGTGGGGCCACATCATGTGTGTTATCATTGTACTTATTGTGATATCCACTTTGAGTCATTAAGCTCTCATACATGATTAGAAGATAAATATGTCGATAACTCTTTTAAATGTAGAAAAAAATCTTATTTATTTTACTGAAATATCCACATATTTTCAGTATTCAATAAAAGTGGACAATAATATTTTTTCATTAGTCTAACTCATGTATAACTGTTATAAAGATATGTGATGTAGCTATTAATGGCGCTTAGCTGGCTCTAACAGAATCTCATTATACAGACCAAGTTTATAATGGACATTAGACAATAAAATGAAATTGTTATTTCTCTTTTACATGAGCCCTTCGAAATTAGGATTTCATTTTCCCAAAGAAATCAATTTCGGTTTGCTGCATAATGCCAATTACGGGTTTGGTCTGTACAGTGTGACTCTGTTACGACCAGTTAGGTGTTGTTGACAGCCACATCACACGCCTTCATAACAGTCACACGTGGGTTAGATCAATGAAGGAGTAATAATGTCCACTTTTTTCGAAGGTTGAGAGCATGTGGGTATTTCAGCAAAGTGTGAGGTATTTTTGTTCACTTTTAAAAAGGTCATGGTGTATTTATCTTTTACCCTATAATTAATAACCAACAATATATAAGGGTGAAGTAGTATTTTGTTTGGGTTCGTTTTGATCTCCCAGATTTACGCTTTGTATTAGAATAATTTCTGAGATTTTAATCGCATTGTTTTGGTCATCGAGACTTAAAAAATTGCATCAAATTGGTCCCTAATTCTTTTACCCGTAAAATTGATCTTACTAATTTCATGAGTGACGTGACATCTACCATCTACTATGTACGACATGAAACAATATTGCTTTACTTTTAAAGTTAAATGTTCATTAAAAATGATGTCGTTTAATATCTAACTCCTTCATAATCCTTCAATTTATGATTCTTAAATACTAGACAACAACGACAGTTTAATAATTATATAGCAATATAAATAAAGAAACATTATTTTATGTTGTTCAATGTGCAAGACAGCCGCCACGTTACTCACAAAATGAGCAAGAATTATATAAAAATGGGGTCAATGAACAATTCGGTGTAATTTTTCAATCTCTCAACACAAAAATGGTGCAATTGAAATCTCAGAAACCATTCTATTGCAAACCACAAATCGTAGGGATTAAAATGAGATTTAATTCTATTTTGGCCACTATGATTTGTGTAAAAAATGAAAATGTTTTTCAAGAATTTTTTTTTTCAAAATCGTCCATAATATTTACTTTTATTTGAAAATTGTCTTTTTGATTGTCAAAATTTTTTTAAAAACAAAATTATCCATCAAATTATACCATTTCTATTATCATTGATTTCATCTACATGATATAACCATCAACAATACTTTAAAAAAAAAAAATTCAACAACATTGATTTTGTTTAATCACAACTTAAAAATTGAATTTTTTATGCCTATTTAAAAATTTTTGGTGTTTGGTGGTAACTATTATAGAGAGGAAAGCAACGGTGGTGAAACTAATATAATTTTAAGAAAAAATTTGTTATTGAAAAAGAAATTGATCTTAAAAGATCATTTTAAAATATAAAATAAATGTCAGAAACAATTTTGATTTTCTGTGAATATTATAGGGATCAAAATAGTATTTATCTCATATTTAATCATGTTTTATAAGAGATTAATTTAATACATTAGATAGAGAATTTTATATAGATATTTGTACGGAATGTACCTTCGAGGATTTGGGACTACCGGCGTAACCGGTGGTGCCAAGACGGAAGGTTGGAGGTTTATGTGAGAGGTAGGTATGCGTTAACAGAGCTTCCTCAAATAAGGATTTGGGAGTTCTCTTAACACATGTAATGGGGTAGGGTTTAGAAGACGTACCTGAGAGAGGAGTGGATCCTCTCTTTATATACCCGTAGTGCTCCGCGTTATTTTGGGAGTAAATCTGTGAGGAATCAGTGCCAAATATGGCTTGATCCTCTCCATATTTATTGAGATTGCGTGTGATAAATCCGTATGAGATCATGATTAATGATACCTCGATCTTTCATGGATTTATTGAGTAAGGCCTTGGGCCGTATGGCATTTGGGCCGAATTTACCGATCTATGGGCTCAATGCGTGCATCTTAGGGATTTGGGCCGTTTAGGCCCAATATCCGGAACAGTTGCCCCGAACTCGCGAGGGCCGACGTTCCCGATGTTCCGGGCCTTGGGAGTTATCAGCATGCCCCGAAGGTCGATTCATCGTGACGTCGGGTTTCGAAAGTTTCTTCCGGAAGCTTCTGAAGAGGAGGCGTCAGTTGGATTTGATGGCTGACATCAATGCATTGGAGATCGTGGGAGAGAGAGTGGGAGTGAACTCTTCGGTTCTTGTGCTTTAATGATGGGTA
>JASCZI010091166.1:20997-36957 GCA_036250425.1 Stylosanthes scabra | reverse complement strand
TATTCTCCACCCCAACCATTGCCAAATATTGATCCACATCTTCAGTTTCCTCGGCGCATTTACGAGCTCCAATCTTTGCCAATTGTTCGGTGTGCTTGTCTAGCCATAGAAAGAACTTGCAGTGTGATAACCTAGCATTCTGTCACAAACAGAAATACAGAAATGCTTACAAGATATAACTCACCAAACACACTTAAAAGGCAGAAATGCATACCTTGAAAAACGGGCAGCCGAAGAACAACCTATTTGGGTTATTCGTCGTTCTTGACATGTACAGTACGGCATATACCCCGCAGTGACACTTAGGCGCCACACCGGCTCTGTCCTCTACTCCATTCGGCACGAATACACCCTGCGTTGACGACCGCTCCGATCTGCCACTCACACCCCCGGCGCTTCGTTTCGAAACTGAAGATACTCCTTCGCTATGCATCGCCATTCAGTGTCAATTGGCTTAGCCCTCAAATTGAATTGGGGAAGGAAACCCTAATTCGCATGAGGCTTTAATCCTCATTCCCAATTGCCTCCAAACGACATCATTTCAGCTTCACCTCATATTACGTTGCTTCATTGTCCACGGTGGATCCGTAACGGCCACATCAGACCCGTTTACGGCCACCTCAGCTTTTTCCAGAACGGGCACGTGAGTCTCTCCAACAAGGGATAAGGATGTCTCCGTTTTTTTAACGTTGGGGGCATGCAGGTATTTCCCATAGGTGGGGGGTTCTTTTGTCTAATTTTAAAAAGGTGAGGGGCATTTTTGTCTTTTTCCCATAAATTTTTTAGGGTGGCCCTCAAGTTATTTGTCGTTGCCATTTTTAGGGTGGGTTTGGTAAAGCTTTTCGGAGGGATGTTTGTGCTTTTGAAAAGTACGAGCACCTTATTTTGTGTTTGGTAAATAAAAAAGACGACGTACTTGTGCTTGCAGCTTTTAAAAGATAGGACTGTTTTTGAAAGCACCTAAAATAGAGCTTTTCAAAGATGGCTTGTGCTCATCAAACTTGAAAAGTCATATATAATCTTATTTATTAATAAATATCCACATTCATTATTACATTTATATTTGTTATTGTCATTTTAAATTTTAAAGTCATTTTACCAAACACAATTATTATTTTTTGTGCTTATTAAAAGCTATCTTTTAAAAAACAACATTCATAAGCTACTTTCGAAAAGTAGAAGCTTGGTTCTCAATTTCATTAAATTCAGATTGGTTTTTATTTTCTGTTCTTGAAAAATTGAACCATAAAAACCCGGATTAAAAATAAAAAGAAAAAACAAGTTTTTTTAAATAAAAATAATTTAATCCAACAGGGACCATGAAAATCGTGAAAAATCTCACGGGACCATCACCCAATTCCCCAATCATTCACCCGATAATCCCTCGTAAATAATGTTGTTGTCTTTTTATTTTCACATTTTTGTTTTATTTTATTTACCTTTCCAGGAGGACCAGGGGGGCGGGGTAATAATGTTTAAAAGGAGAGGGGAAAAAAGAGAAAATAATTCGAAAAGTGGAGAAAAATGATTCCTCAATTGTGACGGAGCGAATATTCGCATTGTGAAATTAGGGTTAGGGTTCGTTCTTTATCTTCACCCACTATATAAATACCCCTTTTCCCTAAAGCACTTGTTCTCACACTCACTACTAAAAGCATATCTAAGAGAGAAAAAGAGCAACCAAGATGGCAGAGCAAACCTTTATCATGATCAAGCCCGATGGTGTTCAAAGAGGCTTGGTATGTCACTTTCCTGAGTATTCCTCTTTTTTTTTTTTAATTTATTTTGTTATTCCTGTAATCTGAACTTTCCTTGTGGTGAATTATGATGTAATTGAAATTTTAAGTGAATATCCGTTGATGTAAGTGTAAAGTCTTTTTTTCCCCCTTATAATATTTGAAAGACAATTGTATTCTCTTTCAGGTTGGCGAGATTATTAGCAGATTTGAGAAGAAGGGATTTTACTTGAAAGGTAACTTGTTTCGTTTTAGTTACTACTTGATTTAACATACCTGCTAAAAAAAATTGTTTAGCTTAGAAACTCCACAGTTGACAGTGTGACTGAGTTTGCGCTTATGTTAGTTATGAAATTGTATTAGGGACTGTAGTGTAGTACACATCACTTGTTTAATTTGGAAATTGATGTTGATGAGTGTTTCTTTGACTTGGGATCTCAGGTTTGAAGCTCATCACTGTTGACCGCCCTTTCGCCGAGAAGCACTATGCTGACTTGTCTGCAAAGCCTTTCTTTAATGGATTGGTTGAATACATCATCTCTGGTCCTGTTGTGGCCATGGTCTGGGAGGGCAAGGGTGTTGTCGCAACCGGCCGAAAGTTGATAGGAGCAACAAACCCCTTGGCATCTGAGCCTGGAACTATCCGTGGTGACTATGCCATTGACATCGGAAGGTAGCTATTTACTTACTCTATGTAACTGCATGGTTTTGTATGCACTTCCATAGTTCTTGTTGATTAAATTTCGGGCTGACATGGTAAAATAGTTAAAGTTATAATCTTGTTTATGAAATAAGTGTTCAATTAAATCATGAAATCGGGTGTACATAAAGGTTGTAGTAGGGAATTCATGTGAATCCTTTCTGACTGGACCATGTCAAGGGTAGAATATTAACATTGTTTGATAAGGTGGTCCCTAGAATGTGTCCCAAGAGTATCTGATTGATGGTAAAGATTCACTTGTGACATATTCAAGTGCATTTTCCAAAATCTTGAATGTGCTTGCAAATTGTTTTAAAATTTGGACTTACATATTGTGGTCAATTGTATTTGTAACAAGGTAATCTAACTCGAGAGGTAAGGCTGTGCCACTCAAATTATGTAGTTGAGGAATTTGATCAATGTTCCTATTTTAATTATATACATCAGTTTTTATTGCAAGGGATCTTTGAACATGTGTATTTTGTTTAAACGTTCTAGTGTATGGCATCTAATGTTAAACATTGTGTGCAGGAATGTGATCCACGGAAGTGACTCTGTTGAGAGTGCCACCAAGGAAATTGCATTGTGGTTCCCTGAGGGCCCTGCTAACTGGCAAAGCAGCCTCCACTCTTGGATCTATGAGTAAATTTTTAAGGTCTTAGGTTGATCATAAAAGTTGTGCCTTAATTTGATCCCAGAGTTGCTACTTGTTCTGTTTATTATCCCATTGTTGGAACTTAGTTATATTATGGTATTGGTTTGTCTGCCAAACCATAGTTGTGTCATTTCTGTTATATCATAGTCTAAAAAAAAAGAATTAACAAACTAGTTTTCACTTTTTCTCCTTGTGGATGGATTATTATAGTGCTTATGAGTTATGAGCCGTTTATGAGGTTGCATCTTCAATAGTTATATCCTATTTTCCTTCATTTACTCTAATTTTATCTTTATTTGTAGTTACTACAACTTCTAAATGTTAGTTAAGTAACAATAATGAAATTATATACGTGGTAATATTTTATTGGTCGGTCTTGTGGAAGGTTGACACCGTCTTACCAATTCCACTTTTGCTATTTTGTAGGAATTACAATTGATTGATTATTGAGGTCACATAGCCTTAAACTCTCCATCAACCCATATGTACTCATAATAATCATTTGCAAGAGTTAAAATTTTCAAATATTGAAAAGAAACGGTGGAAGATTTTTTTTTTTTTTTGGGTCGTGTCTCGACATACGGTGGAAGATTAAAAATTATATTTTAGAAGAAAATAACAAGTATAGTATAGTATGGTGTAAAATGAATAAAAAGTTACTTTTCATAACTAAAGGTATTCTCTAATAATATTATAATTAATTTAATTTTCATGCACGACTGTGTAAAAATTAAACTCATTTTTTAATATTAAAAGTAGAAAAATGGTTAATAAGTGCTTTTAGAACATTTTCAACGAAATTAAAATATTAAAGGTTTATTTGGGAAATGAATTGAATAAATGACCAAATTAATTTCTAAATTTTTAATGAACCAAATTGATATATATATTTTTTCCATTTCATTTGACCATGATAAAGTGAAGTGTTAAACTCTATCTAACAACAAAATAATCACTGTCAAGAAATAAAAAACAAGAAAATAATCGGTAAAGAACCATTTTTTAGGAATAATTTGCAAACAACAAAATTATTCAATGAAAATGTGACCATTAAATCCATTAAAAAGAAAAGAAATATATTACTGAAAAAGCAGCACACACATTCTCTTCCATTGTCGCTGAATTTTACTTGAGCTCCTCCGTGCTTTCATTGATTCTCACTTCTGAAAGAAACATGCAATCCCCATCTCTCTATCTCACAAACACCTTCACTCACACCAACAACTACAATCACCACCTTCCCTTCAACCATTCCCTTTCTTCTTCCCACAACTCCTTCTTCTCCACCTTCCCCAAATCATCATCATCATCATGCTCCAAAAGGGTCATCATAGCCCAATCCCAAAAGCCCCATAACAACAAGGGTGTCCCCAAACAGAGTAGCAGTGTTAGGGTATTGCTATTTCTGCATCAAATTGCTGTATTTCCTATTTGGTATCATATTCAATACTCATATTCTTATTGGTGTAACATAGGTGAGGGGCAACAAGGAGAACGTGTGGAGTGTTGACAATGAACTTGCAAAGGTGGCTACTGAGAAGGAAAAGGGTAACAGTAGAGGAAGGAAGAACAGAGGGAGGAGGATGGTGAAGAGAAAGAGGCACAAGGGTGGAAGGGTCATTGTTACCGGTGCTATGTTGGTGGAGGTTGAGACTGTTCTTCAGACTCAGGTCTGTGTGCCCTCAATTGGGTCTCTTTCAAAATTGTAACTTTGATGCAAAGATGTTATCTTTTCAATATAGACATGGTTTATGATAAGATGCTCCGTGTTTTCCTCAACTGGGTTTCTTTCAAAATTGAAACTTTGATGAACAAAAATGTTCTTTTTGGACATAGACATGGTTTAGGGTAACATACTATGTTGTCTGATTTAGTGGGATAAGATTTGGTTTGTTATTGTTTGATGCAAAGTTATTATCCTTTTTGCTTTGGCCAAAGAAATGAATCAATATAACACTAATTTGGCTTTAGTATAGTGTTGTGGATGAAAATGGAATTGACTGTGAATTTTTGTTATGCTGAGTTTCTGTTTAAGAATAATGGGATTAGTTGAACCTGTTAAGTTATTGCATATAATTATGAGTATATGGCTCTGCCTGCTAAGTTCTATGGAAATCATACTAACTTTCAACATTATTTCAGGAACCAGTAATAAAACCGATTTGGAACACATTTGCTAGCAGTCTCAGTGGAATTTGGAAGGGTGTAGGTGCTGTGTTTTCTCCCATAACTGCTGAAATGGAGCCAATTGAAATAGGTAACAAGAATGAAAATCTATATGATTGCTATACTCTTTCTCGTATAGAGGCTGTGCCGTCATCTTCCGGTGAACATACATCTCAAATCCAAAGAAAAGTTAATTGGGTGACTTTGAATCCTTACGGTGAAATACCACAGCAAGTTGAAGGCAACACTGTAGCTAAAGAAGGATCAGATGCTGGTAATGTGCAAACAATTAGGAAGCATAGTGTTGGTGGAAATTCAAAAAATAATATTTTGCCTGCATTTGAATCCTTTGACTTCGAACGAAGTGATGTGATGGAAGAAGATGTCATGGGCTGTGAACCTGGCCTTGTTTACTTTGAAGTAAGATTTCTCCTTTTATCATGCAATGATTACTTTTTAGGAAGGCTGATTTATTATTTACTGGAAGATATGCTATAGTTTGTTCTAAATGTTCATCATGTAGTTTTCCTTGCAAATGGAACACTGTTTTCTCATTATTGCTATTTGATTCACAAATTTAAATCCCAGAAGCTATTTACTTTCCTCATCTCTTTTTATGTGAATACTTATTTTTGATGTTGTGAGAAGAAAGGAGAGAGAAAAGCTGTTGGAATTTACGTTTACAATAATACCTGTGCCCCCCTCTGCCCTTGTGGTTGGTGCTGCTATCTTTCTATTTCACCAAAAAGACATGGTGAAGGTTAACAAGTAGCAACACCCTATTTACACACGCTACTACTAATTTGTGATTTGAAAATTGCAGGATGGATCTTATTCTAGGGGACCTGTAGATATCCCAGTGGGCGAAGATGGTGCAACAAATTACTATCTTACCCCGACTTTCAAGTTTGAACAAGTAAGCTTGGCATGCACATTGCAGAATATCATATTGTCTTTGTTCGAGTTTACAAAGTGCATTTTAATGTTATTTCTGGTAGTTGATGAACTTTCAAGTTTGATCCTTTGATCATGGATTTTATGGAAACAGGTTGATATATGCTCAATTAATATCTCACCAGTTAAGAGTTAGAAATTTTCATTTATGTGCTTTTTCAGTGCTTGGTTAAAGGCTGCCATAAAAGGATCCGTATCGTCCATACTATAGAATTCAATAATGGCGGTTCCGACATACAGATAATGAGAGTTGCTGTGTATGAAGAGGAATGGGTCAGTCCTGCTTCTATCAAACACCATAGGTATATTTTCTCTTGTTTTAATTACATTTGTGACAAAAATATCCTTGTCATTAATATACCCAAAGAGTTACTTTGTTGGACACATCCAACCCAGCGCGAGCAATTTAAGTTCAACATTTGAGTGGATGTGTCCAACAGTGTTAGTTATATGAGCATTCAGTAGAATATTGGTTCTTTCGTGGGTATTTTTGATCCGGAAATGATTATTTGAGGGTAATTTTGTTCCTTCACTCCTGAAAGAATAAATATTTTTGGTTTCCCATGCATGTTCTTGAAGCTTCATCAAATTTCACTCTGTGGTTGTTTGTCTTTGTTTTCCTAATGTCATGCTCCCTTGAGTTCATGAAACTAAACTTATGCATGTCACGGTTTGAAGCAGTGATATGGAGTTCGACGTGAAGCCATTTTCTCAAAGAAAGCGAACCAAGCCATCAGAGCTGATGGGATCATGGAAAGTCTTTGAGGTTAGTGGCACTCCAGTGTACGGCGAGGAAACTGAGGTTGAAGAAGGCAATGGCATTCCATATGTGTACCTTTGTACCGAAACTCTAAAGAAGAGGAGCCTCCCCGAAAGCAACTACTTTGGCGAGGAGGAGCAGATTGACATGCAAGACGTTACCATGCTATGGCTTCCCGGCGGGGTAACATGCTATGTCGACATTGACAAGGACGGGATTCTTTGCATCGGAGTTGGTTGGTACTCCGATGAAGGAATCAACCTTGTGATGGAAAGAGACTATGGCCTAGATGGAAAACTCAGAGAGGTGAGATGGAAATCAGAGGTAAAGAGAAGATGGACTAATCCGCCGCGCCATGAGTAAGTCACGCCTCATTCGTAATAAACAGAAATATACCGCTCCTTCACCTTCGTCGGACCACCGCGTGAACCTAGCGGTATCTTGCCGGGACTAGGAACAGGTTTGAACTGAGGATTAGAGGGTTTGTAAATTGGCTAGTTTGAGAAATACCAACATCTGAAGTTATACCAAATTCATGTGTAATAATGTTCAAAATGGAGTGCATGTATCTGTCAGTTTGTTAGTCATATAATCACATTAACATTTTGGTAATATTAAAACTAAACATTCTTCAAATAACTCAGGATTTATAGCTTTTTTTTGTACAATAGAAAATCTATAACTTAATTTACTTTTTTGGATCCAATTTTTCGTCTGGTTTCTACCACGATAATGCAACATGTACCATTTACATCTCCTTTCATCCCATTTATAACATGAAAAATTGTGTAATGATTAATTCTTCTCCTTTTTTCCTCTTCAATCATCCAACTGATAGCCATTTCTTTTTCTTTTCCATGAAACTACAATATAAATAAAAAATGTTTATTAAAAAAAAAGTTGTCTCGTCTAAATTAAAAAAAAAAATTATAACATGTTTGAACCAATGCTAGGAACTGTTTTGGGAACGATTGTAAAAAGGTTTTAAAAAGAATTTTACATAAAATAGGAAAATTACAAAAAAAAAATGTGGACACACTTGATTCTTGCATTTATTTTCCCCGCAAGTTAACATGTACTCAATTGTCCAATAATTAGTCATATTTACATTTCTGAGGTATTAAAAAAAGAAGAAAAGATGTCAAAACAGTATTGTAACAACTAATTGTAAGACTGGTTGCTACCAAAAAGAATATTAGACTTTCATGAAACTGATCTCACAATGAGCTTGAAGCTGCAGTATCTGAGCTGATACCTCTTCTGATCATCCTTCCCTTTCTCATTCTCTCATTGCATGTTGCAAAGAACTCATGCCTTAGAGCTTCTTCAACACTGATCCTACTTCTTGGATTCACTGTTAGACACTTGTCTATTAGATCAAACAATGATTTGGGGATGTTTTCATGAAACTCAGGTCTCCTTGTGTTGAGCTTGCACCAGTTTTCTATGTCCCATGCTTGCAAGTACCGTTCATCTAGTAACTCCTGAAATCCAATGAACATTAACAAAGATTACTTACAGACAAATATTAACTAATCATCATGAACTAGTATAAAACTTTGTTGCATCCCAACCTATGAACACGAAGTAATGACGTCTTTAGATCAATATACCCGACTCTACTTAGCGGAAAAAGTTTTTATATTTGAGTTCGGGTACTAGCAGATTAATGATGATTATTGATTAACTAGCAATCTCTTGCAGACAAACTGAACAAGTAAAAGGAACTGGAATTTTTTTTTTAAATGATAAATAGGAACTAATTTCTAAAAATAAAATATTTCATTGATAATTGTTAATTAGAAAAGAAATTGAAACTTTTAATTCCTGTTAAGGATTATTTTAATTTGAATGAGTTCTTTTCAGCTTATACACAGAACTTTTCAAATAAGAATTACCATTGGAAAAGATACTTCTCGGTCATGTAGCTTGGCAACTTCCCAAAGCTCTTCACTGCCCCGTAACTTAGCAATCTCTTTCATATTCCTGCAAAAACAATTTGATCAGCAGAGATATAAAGACGGATCAAACATCACAAGTGAATTTTGCAGCTGATATTTACTGTTCAGGATCGCCAGTGAAAGGAGTCCTCCCAATCACCATGTAAAGCAAAGTGACTCCAGCTGACCAAATGTCAACCTTTGTTCCCTGAAACTGAGACTTAAGCAAAACCTGCACAAGCATCTTGAATTAGAAAGGGACAAAACCAGCCATTACTTAAAAGTCACTAAAATTGCATTTAAACCCAATTTCCATATCCTTTTAAGTCTATCACTGAGAGAAAGATATAATGAATAGAAATAGAAGTGACATCAAGACGTTACCTCAGGAGCACGGAATCCCTTAGTACCTACACATGAGCCTTCTCTTTTGAGTTTTCCATCTCCTGGAAATTGAGGGAAACACTTAGTTGGTACATAAAAGGCAGTAATACCACTTCTCAGAAATTTGAAATAAGTAAGAATCACACCTTTGCTTCTCAATAGGCCAGCAGCAACAGATGAATGTAAAGGCATCGGTGTAAGATAAACCATCTTGCCATCTACCTTGCCTGAAGGGGCAGTTACTCTTTTCCTTTGGGAAGAAGGACCTTTAATGGAGCTATTGCTTGCAGATTGCACAGAATTATGAAGAAAACTGATAAGCCCCTTTCTTCCTTGGGTAGGCAGGGGCTCCCTGAGCCTTTCTGCAGAAGCAGTCCTAGTGCTGGTTAAATCTTTTGCCGAGGTTATACCTGAGCCCTCTGTTCCTTGTGCTCTGAGTAAATTTCCACCAGTTTTGTCAGGACAATTTTTCAGAGAACCAGCATAAGCATTCAGCTTTGCATGCCTATTAATAAGTTCAGGATTTTTCTTATAATCTGCCAATTCCCTTTTGTTGTATGTCATGGAATTCCTTCCTCCAATGTTCTTTTCATGGGCCAATGGGCGAGAACCAGATGGTGCAGGCGCATTGTTTGATGTATTGAGGCCCAGTTTTGATTTACCTGATCATATAACACAGTTGATCATTAAAATTAGCAAAAGTAACCAAGAAATGATTGAAGGAATCAAATATGCTTTTCTCCTATTCTAAAGGGAGCATGCCTAGCATTTTTGTACATATCACCAAGCAGCCAAACTGGAATTTAATTGTTTTAGGACAACTTAAAATCGACATTAAAACAGTCAAAGATTCTGTCAGTTCTCTCATTTATCTAAAGAACAAGAGTTAAGTGAATGGCAAGCTTACTTCCATTGTTGTACTTCTGCTTTATATCCTGAAAAGAAAGGAACAAAACTAATCAGATTCTATTTAGAAAATGTTGCCCTCAAATCACATATAAGAAACAGAGTAGCAAGAGAAGCAACCTAACCATAGCAAGGTTGAAATCAATGAGGTAGCCCTTGCTTAGCTTTCGAGAGAAGAGGAAGTTTCCAGGTTTAACATCTCTATGAACAACTCCCTACATTAAACAAAATTTTAAATTTAAGAATAATTGCATATATTATCCTTCATCCATATGAGACTGAAATTAAAAGAGGAAGAAGTCACCTCTTTGTGTAAACAGGCAAGGGCTCTGAACAAGCAATATGCATACCACTGAAGCTGAAGTATGTCAATTTCTCTTTTCAAAACCTACATATGAGAAGGGAAACTTAGTTAAATCCATCAAACACAAATCCTAAAGGTATTAGGAATATTCCCCTAAGTCATACTCAAATCAATTTGAAATTAATAAAGGAGAATTCATTTGCAGCAAGTTTTCAAAACCAAGATAAGAAAGGAAAAACTAGCTTTGCTAAAAATTGAAGTCTAAAGAAGGTTAGGGGTCTTCTCATGAGCTAACCAGCTTAAAATTGAGAAGGTTTACCAGAATATTGTCTTAAAATAATTTAATCAGAATGTTTAAAAGATATAAGACATTCAACTAACCTCAGGTCTATCATGCTCAACATGTTCCAAAACAAAGCAGTCATTGCTGCCACTTTTGAAAGAACCTTCAAACTTTATTATGAAGCTTTTACCCCTGCATGATGAAAATAGAAAATGAAACAGCAGCTTGGATTGCAGCTTAAATATAACACAGCACCATGTTGTATACTTACCCAAAACGCTCAAGCATACTCCGCTCATTATTTATATGGTTTTTATGAGCATTATCATGCGGACCTGTAAAATCACATGCATTGTAGCATCAATATCTTCAGAACCATAATGCATAGTAATAACAGAAATAACTGGATTGGAACAATTCTTTCCATTCGCCATTAAATTTGAAACTGATGAAATATGTATGAACTAGATTTCATGAAGGGAAAAAAATAGCCACACTTTCTGCTACTATTATGCATGAAACGGACAACTTATCCTTTATCATTTTTCCAAAAGAACGATCATAATTACAGATGCACATTGCACAAAACATAATTAGAAGGGAGAACGTGCTATTTACATTTTATTGCAAGTTTTTTTCCATCAGCCTTTCTCCAGGCACGGTAAACAGTTCCATAACCACCTGGAAGGGAAAAGAAGAAATTTCATTGCAATTCTGACATGGATTTGAATCATTGGTAAAGAAATGCAGGAAAGGCTGATAACTGGTACCTGAACCTTCTTCTTCCTCTATTGTAAAGGCTTCAAAAGATGGATGTGCTTTTTTCTCCACCTGATTTAACATGATAACCACAACCGATCATATACTATACATCTTATGCAACTAGTCAAAAATACTAAAAAGGCATCTCCTAAAACATTAAAGCATTTAACTATAAAAGGACAAGATATTCAAAGCTACAGGTGGTAAGGAGATCACCTTAGGAGTCGTGGAGATAGTTTCTACTAGGTTCTCTTTGTGGCTTTGCTTTCGTTTGTACTTCAGAAGACATTTCTTAGTCTCTTCATTTCTACATTGATCAACATCTTCTGGGGATTTATTAGATATGTTACAGGCTAGTGACTGTGTGAGGACTTGTAAATTTGGTTGCAAATCATTCCTCTGTCCTTCCTTTGATATGGAAGGAGATTTTTGAATCTGCTTTGGAGTTGAAGTCCCCATGTTTCTCACTGTACACTCTTTGTTGTCCAAATCAAACAAAGATAGATGATTTTCTGGTTCCACATCATTTTTAAGTTCTTCTGCAACTAGTGCAATATGGGCCCTCTCAAAGACATCTTCCTTCTCTTGCTCCATGCCAGAATCAATCGCCTCTTTATTTAGATCAATTTCCACTCGCAAGCCTTCTCCATATTCATTCTTTGATTCTCTTATTGGATCTTTGCATGTATTAGTTTTCCAAATATCATCTGCAGTATCAATATTATTTTGCTCAGGCAATTCACTCCCTAGTGCGTCAAAGTTGTCCATTTTATTTCCCAAATCAATGTTACCAACAAGAGTTTCATTGCAAAGTAAGGTGTCAAAGTTGTCCATGTTATTTCCCAAATCAATGTTACCAACAAGAGTTTCATTGCAAAGTAAGGTATCTTGGAAACCAGTTGGCTGAGCCTGGTTGACAGAGAGATTAGATTGCATGAATGAATCTGTACCTGCCGCCTTCTTACAATCTAAGTCATTTCTGGTTATGAACAAACTATCACTAGCTTTAGTTGCAGGACCAGAAACCTCTGCTCGGAACATGATTTTGCTGGTATCATTATCAGTCACACAATATTCAAAATTTGGTGCCGGACAATCAAAACACTCGCCATTTTTAACAATGTGCAAAGGGATAATAGAATCCTCAATATTAATAATTTCTGATTCAAACTTCAATGCAGGGATGTTCCTACCCATCATAGTCTTTGCATCATGCGCATAACTCTGCATGTAAAAGAAAACTCACACAGCTTGTCATTATACTCAGCACAGAACACAATGATAGATAAATAAAAGATCTAAGGCTGAGATAATTAGTTCAATCTAATGCATGTATTTCTTTCTCTTTTTTTCTTTCCCTTTCTATCTAACATCAAAAATTAAAAAAAATAAAAATAATAAATAAAAAAAATTAGTGGAAAGAAATTGAGATCAGAGCTAAATTTGGCAATCAACTAACTATTTACTATAGTACTATATCATCAAGTACATAACTACATATGTTTAGATTTTTTATTTTTAATTTCCACTTAAAATACACAAGTTTCAATAGAACAATAACAAACCGAAGGCTGATGAGATTGAGTTTCAATTGACGAAATCCTTTTTTAAAATAACAATTAGTATCCAAAACAGAAAATCTCAAGACCAAATGATGAATCTAATAGTGAAGCTATCCTAGTTTTCTCACAGTTTTCTTGTATTGGGATTTGGAACTTTGGAGCCAATGCACACAAAAAATAAAATTATCATTTAAACAACAACCTACAACCCTTAACAAAATCTACAAACTCCTTATGAATTTATGATATTGTACCATCAAATCAGATCATATGCCATCATATGTGTGATTTTGAACCTAGTAGTTGTAAAAGTGAAGAACATGCGTACATAAGTAAAACACATAATTGAATAACAAAACTGTAACAATCTTTTAAATTTCCATCAAAATTGAATCCCAAAACCTACAATTTCAAACAATAAACCAATAATCCACAAATAAAAAAAAACTTGAAAGAAAAAAAAGCGAATACCTCCAAAGATATTTCTAGAGCCCCATCACCAACTGTTAATCTCCTTTGATCTCTTTCAACCACTACAATCAAATTCAAAAGCAGTCATCAACACACACATCGAAAACAAATTCAAACAACACTAATTCCTAAAAATAATATGAGAAAATTAAATAAAAATTCTGATACCTCCAGCAGAAGTGAAAGACAACCTCCTCTTAGCAGCAGGAAAGTTAACCAAATCTGCATCCACCTTCCGTTTCTTGGACCAGCCGGAACATTCTGGAATGTTCCAAAACAGAAACCGGCGGTCAATGGAAACCGTTAGGAACCTGCCAAGGGCGTAAACGGCGGTGTCAGAAGGCGTGACGAGTCCGTTAGCATTGAGGCGGATCGGAGAGTGAGGGATTGAAGTCACGTGCGTGATGAAGTTAGGGCACGTGGGGAAGAGGTTGCAGCGGGAGGCGAGGTGTTGAGGGAGGACGGGGTGGCCGATTTGAAGAAGAAGGGAAAGGAGGTGCCATGATTTCTCGGTGAAATTGGGATCGGGTTCTGAAGTGAACATGGTGGAGTGTGGAGTGTTGAATTCGGATCTGTGGTTAGCTTCTGAGTGTTGAAGACTGAAGAGAGAGAGAGAGAGAGGCGGGAAATGAAAATGAAAATGGAGAATGAGAGAGAGAAGAGAGGTGGGACCCTTGGAGAGTGTTGGTTTTTTTGGAGGGGTTTTGAGTTTTCGAGTTAAAACTCTGGAATTTTCCCGCTTCTTTTTCCACAGTTTTTTCTACTTAAATCTAAAACCTTTTTTTTCCTTATCCAAAGTTATTCCAAACCCAGAAACCTGTCACAAAAACAAAATTAAGAACCCAGCCCACTCTAATTTGGCTATTAACAATTAACAATTTTCATTTTTTAAATTGTGAAACTAAATTGCCTTTCAAAACTTTTTTTTTTTAATTTTTAAGGAATTTTTCCGTAGGTTATATAATAATAGGATTCCAATACAGTATGGACTATGGATAGTCATATGATATGTTTAGCTAAAATTGTCATGAATATAAATCATAAATATCTGATTAGATCAAAAGTACCACTATTTATATTTATATGTAAAGAAAAGTAATGAAGATCTAGTTGACGTTCATCTACAATTTCAACAGATAAAAATAACTCTGGATATTTTTATACATTATTTGTGTAAAATAATTTTATTTTTATTTCATATAAAAGTTTCATGCTCGAAATTTTCTGGAGGAAAGTTGCTGGCTGCAATCTGATCTGATTTATCTATCTAATCTAAAGAAATTAAAATAACTAAAGCTAATGGAGGGAGCTACGTTGTTCTTGTGGGTGGTGTTTACTTTATATCCTATATGCTCACCATTAGTCCTACATCGCTGAGACAAACAGCACAGCGGCAAGGCTTTAGTATAAATGAAAGAATTAAACAGATTACAAAGCATACCTTTCTCGGCCTTTTGGCTAAGATCAAGTGTAGTATCTGTTCTTATCAGTTTAATATCTGATATGTGGGCCATCGGCCGACTCGATATTAAATTTATGTTTTGAGGGGGAGCGGCCGCCACAGTAGCTTGCTACTGGGCCTCTCGAGCGTCGCCCATGCCTTGCACTATTGCAAGGGCCAGGCGCACCCCACCAATTCAGTTCAAAATGTTTCTTGTGTTTTTGTTAAGTTACTACATTGTTTTGTTCAATGTTTCTTGTTTTTTATCAAGTTAATACAATATTTTGTTCTGGCTTACAGAAATTATTAAACTATGTTTTACCAAAAAAATAGAAGACAAAAATTTTGGAGTATATATTTAAATTTTGCGAAAAAAGAAAAACTATTTATGCAAGACGACGATAAAATGTTTACTCAACATCGGAAAATAGATACATAAGATAAAACTGCACATCAGAGAGTTTTAGGAAAATTTTCACAAATAAAATAATAAAAAAATTTATTTTCAAAAAAAAAATAAACTAGACTTTAAATACGTTTGTGTAATAAAATGTGCTCAATAGTTGGGTGAATTTTATGTCAATACGTTTGTTAGATTAATGTTAGTACCCTAATTCTTAATTTTCGGGCTAATGACAAAAAAAAATGTTTGTTAGATTAATGTTAGTACCCTAATTCTTAATTATTGGATTTTCGTATTTTAAGTGTAGTTAATTATTTTTGAAATAAAGTTTTTTTATTATTTTATTTGTGAAAATTTTTCGAGAGTTGGTTATCTTACCTAAAATATTTCCATAAAACATTAGATCCCTTTTATGGAAATCCTTGCATCTATTAGAACAAAGCTTTTGTACTTGTAAACATTTCTCATATTGTTTTTTTTTTAAAATAAGGCAGAAAAAGAAAAAAGAAAAGAAATCCTTGAATCTATAAGAA
>JASCZI010091166.1:6175-19116 GCA_036250425.1 Stylosanthes scabra | reverse complement strand
AATACAAAACAAACCAAAAAAAAAAAAAAAAAAAAGGAATAGGTTTATGATATTCAAAATAGTTATTGCAGCATAGAGTGTCATGGCTAAGTTTCCATTGTTCTACCAGGCACATGTTGGTTCACAGTGAAGAAAAGGAGTTTAGCAAGACAGTAGGACTATACTTAAATGTGAAAGGAACAAATAAACAAACCACAATTTGAAAGTAACACACTCATTACTCAATTTTCACCGTTCCAGAACAAGTTCGTCCGTCACCAATCACAATCCAAAAGAGCAGGCACGAATTTTGTACAAAATGAACAATCTTATCAGCATTTTTTTTATTAACAGGATTAGAGTTTTACTGAAAAACAAAAAGCACAGCAAGTAAACCCCCAAATTACACTAAAATCCATGAATTTAAACTGTGGCTGTTGTCACAGCAGCAATTAAACAGAAATCGATCTAAAACCCTGAATCTAAGATTCTAAACTCTCAGAAATCCAAAACCTGACAATAGCCTCTCGCAATTTCTCTTCCTATTCTAAATAATTTTTTGTTAGACTTAAAATCTGAGTCGGCAATACCGAAATACATAAGATTGAAGATATAACCCTAAAAGTTAAAGAAAATGAAGAAGAGAGTGGCGTGAGTTAGTGTCGTTTACCTCGCTGTCGGAGATGATACGACGGCACTCGCGGAGAACGGCAGGGGTGAGGTAAACCTCCTTGCGGATGATGGTGTCGTTTTTGTAGTTGGAGTTGTTGGCGTATCGGAGCTTGCCATCTGGCCTGAACTCGAACTCCAAGAACTCGTGACCGAACTTCCCTTTGTGCCCTACGTAATATCGAAGGTAGAACTCTCCGTTCTCCTCTTCGGTCGCCATTTTCTGCTTTTTCTCTTCTTCTCTTTTCAGCTTCGGTTTCTCTCCGCAGAACGACGCAGGGGAAAGAAAAGCAGCAGTGGTAATTTGGTAAATATGAACTGAGGTGTGTGAATCCCTAAATGGGCCATAAGCCCAATATCTCTCTCTTAACCAAGGATGCCAACAATAGTTTTCCGAGCCCAATGGATCACAAGGAAAATATCACAAAAACCTATTTACTATTTTATTGGAAATGGGCCCAAAAGCCCAAACTATTTACTTGTATAACTAATATATTTGTTAAATATACTTAAATTAACTCTTAAACTTAGCGGTTAGCACAACCAATTTAGATATTTAGATTAATCTAGTAGGGCAGCTCACTAATCCAGTGTAAGGAAAGCCAAAGGAGTAATTATCTAAAGAGTCAATGTGAATTACCGAATGAAAATTAGGATTAAATTAACAGTAACATTATTTGTACATTTATTTTGATCAACCAAATCATTTATTATTTCAATGCTACATAAAAATTATTTTTTGTGCTATTTTTTGTATTATTAGATACGAAAATAAACTTTTATTTGAAATTAAAAATTTTTTATTTGATATAAAATAAATACTTTTGTTAAACTTGATTTAGCAAAATAGATATATATCTAAAATTATTATTAAACTAAAACCATTCAAAATTGAATAGGTTAATTTGAGAACTAATTCTTATCCAATAGATAGAGTTCCACCATGCATGCATTGTGGGAGTGCAACTATACTAGTACTACTTGAATTGAAAGCTAATTCTATTTTAAATATTGGATTTGATAATGTTTGGTTTTATCTTTCGTAAGAGTATCTTAAAATTTGTCTTGAATCTGTTAATTAAGATTTCATTCAAATTTGTTATAATTAGCATCACTTCACTGCCTATATATCTCCCCAATTCTTCATCACTCATGACATAACTGCCGTGACTCTAAACCCTAAACGGCTACGGCATTAGCTTGCCATTGTTGTGGCCTTGCAAGCTCAAACTGTCATACATCGTGGACGCTATTACAGTGCTTTCTCGTGGTTGATGATGCTGCTGTTTCTTTTTCTTTATTATTTTAATATCCTTTATTTGATTTATTGCTTTTCGTCCCAGTTGTGGAATTTTGCTGTAATTGTTTCTATTTTTTATTTTCTTGACTCCGTCTTTGGGTTAAGTCGCTACTGGTCCACATTTCTTTTTTATATACTCGAATAGTTTTGAATTGGATTTAGAGAAAGTTTACGCAACCAAAATATATTATAACCAATATAATAAAAATAGGAAAAATGATGTCATTAGGTTGCATTTCAACAAGCTCACTTTTTCTTCCTCAAACTACAACCATGGAAGCACTGTGTTCGTGAATTCAATCCGTAGAATTTCATCGCGTTTCTCCATCAACAATTAGTGACATCCATCAAGCACAATCTCAGTTTCGTTTTCAAGTTTGACCATGGTGGTGTCATCTTCGCCGATTCAATGTGATGGATGCCTCTTATTTCGGTTCGCCGTCAAAGAAATTGAGAGAGACCTCCATTGAAAGTACACTCAACCTCCATTGAAAGCACAATCAACGTGACCTCAAGCACATTCAACCTCCATTGAAAGTATTTATCAATGTGAGTACATTCATCTTGTTTCATTGTTTAAACATTCACGTTTGAGTCTCTATTTTCATCATGGATTCTAAGAATTTGTATTGTCTCATACCAATGGATCAACTTTCTAAAGATCCTGGACATGTTATATTCTATTCCTTATTTGTTTCTAATTTTATTTGATAGTGATCATCCGAATTTAACTTCAGTGAACATTTCTTTAGTAGTAAATAGATCATCTTCACTGTGATTCATGTTGCAGATTTCACTAGAATTTAGCAATGTTGGAGTGGAAAAACATTTTTACAGGAAGGATTTTATTGTATGATGCAGGTGTTGACTAATAAAGCAGTGGGAAAGTTGATTTCGTTTTTGGAGAACTTTAACAATTTTTAGTGCGGTCTGGAAGATCTCTTAGCTTAGGCAGGATGATCTTTTATTATATTATGGATGATTTTTTGTTGATTTCATTGTTTTTTCCCAAACATTCATCATTGTACCGAGTTCCTATATTTTTTGCACCTTATTTTAAATGTGATTTATATGGAATTGTTATAGTGTTAACAAATCACCTTATTTTCTTAAGTAGTAAATATATAGCATGGATGATCTCTTTAGCATAGTCTGGTGTGCACTTATTACAATATGGATGATCATTCATCTTTTTTTGCATACCTTTCTCATCATAATTGAATATTTTTCCTCAATAATTCCTCAAGTAGTCCTATATTAACATTTGAAATTTTATAATATGTGATCTCCATAATTGAATAACATTCCAAATTCTAATATAGAAGATAATGGTAAATTTCAAATAACAATAATCCTAAATTTTAAAGTCTCAAACAGAGGATTCTAGCTTTCCTAAGATAATCAGCAGCCAAAGTGATGGTTGAAGTGCTTCCTTGTGGTTGCTTGCGGTGATTGAAGTGCTCCCTTGTAATTGCTTACAGTGGTAATGGTGACTCAAAGTGATGGATGCTCTTCTATTACGGTGATGTTGTTCAGCGACGAAGACACGATTGCGTGCATTCTCGACGGTGAGTGTTGGTGGTGATGATCGAAGGAGAAGAATAATGTTGGCGATCATCTAGAAGGAGAAGAAGAATAATGGCGCCGATGATCGAGTGTTGGTGTCGGAGATGCTTGCCGGTGAGCGACTGTGAGAGTAGAGTGACGACTGTTACTATGAATTTGGATTAGTCGGTAAAGGTGAGAGTGAATGTGATTTTGAGAGTGATGATAATTTTAGGTTTGGGTTTGAGTTTCAGAATATACATGAGCTGGTCTAATATGTTATTGATTATTGTTGGTTACGTAGCGTGATTGTTGTATTTAATCTAATTTATGTGTTTTAAACTTAGGGTTTTCACTATTTTCAAATTAAGTTAGTTAGGCTTACTGTTGTTGTTGTTGGTTTTTTTCCCTTTTAAGATTAACAATTACTCGGATTCTAAAAGAACGTTTAAATATTTGAAAAAAAAAAGAAATATATTTTATTTAATTTAAACACAAAACTTTAAATATAAAAATCTATAGGTAAGGTTCTTCCTAATGAATAGTGCACTAGTTCTTTTTTATATAGTAATTAATAGTAATTTTGATGCAAAAAACTTTATACATACATTAGTTTTTTGAATAACTAATTATGAGTTAATAAAAAATAAAATTATTTTTGTTGACATAACTTTTCATAAGTATAAAATATTTTTACAAAATATACCAATATTAAATTCATAATTATTATATCTTAATTATTAAAAAAAAACCATAATGATTTTATCAAGAGAAGGAGATGTGTGTTGCATCGTCAAGATCAACTCTACATATCAGATAAAATTAAATAAAAAGATCCACATAATATAATCCAACAAACCAAGAAGAAGTGACATATACTTAAAACCAAAAGCAACATTGTGAAATAATGGAGTAGCCAGCACTGCCTCTTCCCTAGAACATAAATCCCAAAACAAGAGCAGAACCAACAAAAGCCCCACTGAATTGTGTAAAACCACTTGAAACACCAACTGCACCGTTAACCGTTGGTGCAGGTGAAGGAGTAGTAGTCGAAGGTGTTGAGGGGGACCCACTAGGGGACTTTGAAGGGGACCCACTTGAAGAAGCAGCAACAGTAACTGCAAGTTTCATGCCACTGGAGCAGTGATCACCTATGGGGCACAAGAAGTAGTGGTTCCCTTCCTTGGAAAGTGTGATCTTGGTGTTGCCATCTTTGTAGTTTTTGATTGGGTTGCTTGAATTGCACCCATCGTGGCTGCTTTTGTTCACTTCGTCTACTTGGTGGAAGCTTGGGTTATACTTGAATGCTGAATATTAGTTATTAACAAACATAAACTTTTGGTTAGTTTTGTTCAACAGTTTCGAGGAAGAGTTAATTCACCAATATTACCCTCAAATTTTCAAATCTTCATACAAAAATTACACAAATGTATCCTCAATATTATTAAAACGTAATAAATTAACTCTAAATTGAAAAATAGAAGTTCATAGAATGATATTTGTATTTTAATAATATTATGGGACACATTTATTATTTTTAAAATACATGACATTTTTTTTTTCAGCATATTGAAAATTTGAGGATAATTTTCATGAAAAACTCTAGAAAGAAATTATAATATTTTGGTTCGACCTAACAATGTAATGTTGTAGACCAGGAAACTCACTTAGGGTATCACCAACTTGGAATGTTTTCCCTTTAGCCCAGGCAGTGTAATCAACCTTAAGGGCCCATCCAGATGAATCTCCAACAGTGAAATCCGTTGCAAAAACAGTTGGAAAAGCCAACAACAAAATCAAAAATGAAGAAGCAACCAATGCTATAGATTTAGCCATGTATACGGTCAATAAAATTTGTTTCTCTCACACTAATAATCAAGAAAATTCCTCAAAGGAATATATAGCAATGAGAAGCTTTGCAAGCTATGCTAGAATTATGTGTGAGAGAAGAGAGACCTTTGAGCCAATTATTATGATAGCAAAGTGTGGTGTATCAAGGGATATATATAACATCAATCGTATTAGTTATATACAAAAAAATTAATCACTAATTAATTATTAAATATTGTGTATAAAAATACAATACATATTTGGTAGTTTATAATTTTTTTACTATATTATTATAAAATGAATTTGATTATTTTTTTATTATAGATTTAATTATTATGATGACTAATTATTTAATAAAAAATATGTAAAACATCAAATATATTATTTATATACATATATATAATAAGTTTATATATATATATCATTTTTATAGATAATGTATAAATAGGAAAATAGGATAGTCATGTTTTCCTAAAAATGAATTGTTATAATATATTTGCAATTTACTACTCCGAATGGATAAAATATCTGAGTTGTTATTGAGATAATAGTCTCTTTTTCTTCTTATCTTATTTTTCAACCTTTCTATATCTCTAACTATAATACAGCCAGCCTTAACTTGTAGTTACCTAGTTTACTGAGATTTTGCTAGATATGAATTCTAAACTTGGAATCTAGCTGCCTGTATCATACCATTACCGCGTATATGGAATTTTCCCTTTTCAAAATTTGGATGTTAATCCATTGTTGAATAATTCAGAATCATTGTGGTAGTAATTTAATTAAAATGCTTTAAGTTTTTAGGGGAAAAGGAAAAAGGGTAATAAAAGAATAGTGATAAACATCATGAATGGATGAATTATTTCTTTGGTGAACATATTTTGTGGTGTCTAACCAAGTAAAAATATAGAATAGACAAATAAAGAGAAACTAACTTAAGTAAATATTCATTCTTTTCACTGATGATTATATCTTCGAAACGAATATAACTAATAAAATTTTTTCCATGACAAATATAGAGAATTAGTTATTTTTCAAAAATGCATTTGAATATTAACTCATTTAATTTGTGAGGTAAGTTTAACTGTCTAAGTAAGTTTTCTTTTTTTTGCTTTGCAACCTTAAGGTCATAGGACTTTGGATATATATTTTTGGTATTTACTATTCAGGACTTCGTATATGTTTGAGTATTTAGCCTTGTTATACTTTTGTGTGGGCCGGGCTTGTGGGCCCATGCCATGAAAAAAATAGCTAACTCTTTCCCACATACTGACATACACAATTACACATCACACCAATACATATTTTATTTTATAGTAGGTGGTTAGAAGACACACAAGATAGGATGAACAATTAGATTATTAAGCTGCGTGGTATACTTATCAGAGCAAAAATGGGAGCTTACTCTAAGGTTCTTAGCTAATACATCCGAGCGACTACAAAGTCTGTTGGGCAATCTATTACTCAACCTTGGTGCCTGATTACATTGAAATGCTTAAATCTTGTAACAAAAATTTATATGGCCTTCACTAAATTTGATACATATGATATACTAACTAGGGCCTTCTTTTCTAATTATCTTCCTAGTTGTATATCAGATGGCTACTCTGTATCTTTAGTCATACAATTGAATCCGTATTTTCAGATGAATTGGAAGGACCCAAAGCTCCTTCCATAGCCATTGCGAATTCCACATTAGCACTTCTTCTCTATATGTGGATTTCATTCAATTCATTCGGTTAATCTATCTTGTAGATTATGTTGTTGCTGTGTCTTCACTTGGCACTCTGATATAGTTATCCACGTCATGCTCATAATGCTCTGTTATGATAAACTGATTTCTTGCCATATAATTGATTGAGATGGCTAGTCAACTTCCTTATTAAACTTCTAATTATGGTTTTAAATTCTACCATACATATAAATTATAAGGTAAGGATCTTTAAAACACAATGCATTCTGTCTCTTTTCCAAAAATTGACTCTCAAGTATTAACTCAAGCTTCAAATATTATTCTTCTAATAAATTTATTTTGTATGATCAATGATTTAGGGAAATCTTAGACTATTGTTTTGACACTATTAACAATGATGGCATTTAAGCATGCCATGCAGTAGAGAACAAAATACTATAATTTGGGGGAAGGAAATTGGAATGAGGTTGTAAGAAAATATCGTAAGCAAAATTATTAATAAATTAGTAATATTATCAAAAAAAAAAAAAGTAATATATATATATATATATATGATCGTTCTTATCATTCAAGAAAGACAAGAAGAGTTCGGGATAGTAAATATTCTCTAGAATTTCGCTTAAATTCAAACATATAGCTGATAGTAGAACTAGAATAGATATCTTCTGTTTCCTACTGACACGAGCCCATATCTTTGTTATATATATATATATTATAGCAAATTCTTTGCCAAAGTGTATAACTTCAATTTTGTATTTTCAACCAACTAAATGACTTTAAGAAAAAAAAATTAACCTTCCTTGTGATTAATATTTTAGAAAATGCCTGGTACTCTTAGTTGCGATTAAATTAACTTTCAACAACATCATGATGAGCACATCTTTCTCAAACATTGAAGATACATTGACTAAACTTATACTAACAAATTAAAATTGGGTGAATGAGTTGTATTAATTTAGATCTCATTAAATTGGATAATCTATGAGATAGAGACCAAAGATGTGATGAGGAGCATAGTATATTATTGTTGACCTATTGCGTTTGTATAACTAAAAAGAATGCAGTTTCGTGTTCTAAATTTACTCAATTATCTCAATAAAGTCTACACCACAACTAAACACGACCTAACTACTACTATATTAATAATAAAATAAAAAATTATATTACATATATAAAAAAACAGTAGCTACTAAAAGGAACATATAAAAAATATATATTAAAATATAAAATAATTTATAAAAATATATAAAATAAAAAATATATTTATACATAAATATATAATAACTAATTTTTAATATACATATAATTATTTTTGAAAGTATAATATTTTAGATTTTGAAGATGCAATTTTTGGATGTTGAAATATCCAGCTTGGAACTACATCATCACAATTCACAGTAAATAAATGAAGAAAATTTGACTGCTTGAAATGCAGCCGTTCAGCCCATTCTAGTGCCCAACTGCCCCAACAGGCCAACACAACGAATTGACGAATATTACATGATTATTAGTTTAAAGAAAGTTTGTTTCCTAAACAAAAAAAAAAAAAATGAAAGTTTGTTTCCTACCACTTTTAATAGAGCTACATATGTGGAAGAAAATGCACATGCAAATATTATATGAGTGATCACTTATATTCTATTTAAATGATAATATTTTTTAATTTTTAAAATAATTTTTTTAATTTTTAATAATAATTTAATTATTGGTTCTCTAATATTCATTTCGTAGTATTGTTGCCTTTTAATATTAACAAAAGGTTTTCAATCAAGTTATACTTAATTACTAATAAAACGAGTAAAAAAGAAAGAAAAAAAAACTGATTATAGTGAAAACTATATAGTATGAGGTGTGGAGGCGTAGCAAAGTCTTATTTAAATAGGTAGTATTATTCCAAACTCAATTATTGCCAGCTATTGAACAAAATCAAACTATATAATTGTCAATTTGTCATATTTAACCTTAAATAATGAGGAAAAAATCGAATTAATTTGTATCAAAATTAATGATTTTATTAGAAGAAAGAGATATGTCATCATCAAGATTAAGATCAAGATCAAATATACATCTCATATGAAATTATACAAAAATCCACACAATAATCCAACAAAGCAAGAAGAAGTAAAAATTAAAATTTAAAAGGGAACAACATAATGAAAATTAAATAATAATAATCGAGTAGCCAGCACTGCCTCTTCCCTAGAACATGAATCCCAAAACAAGAGCAGAACCAACTAAAGCCAGTTGAGTAACCCCACTTGAAACACCAACTGCACCGCTATCCTTTGGTGCAGGCGAAGAAGGAGTAGCTGGTGTAGATGATGAGGGAGTAGAAGGTGTTGATGGGGACCCACCAGAGGGAGTAGAAGGTGAAGGTGTTGAAGGGGACCCACTTGAAGAACCAGAAACGGTTACTGCGAGTTTCATGCCACCACCGCAGTGACCGACAGTTGGGCACAAAAAGTAGTAACTGCCTGCCTTGGAAAGCGTTATTTTGGTGTTGCCATCGTTGTGGGTGTTGATTGCATTGCTTGAACTGCAGCTCTTGTAGTCGCTTTCGCTCACTTCGTCCAATTGATGAGTGCTTGAGTCATAGTTGAATGCTGAATTATTCATCAATTAACAAAAAAAAGAAAAAAGAATTTGGTCAGTTTTGTTTGTTCTGAGAGTATAGTTTCAAGGGCTAATGGTCAAATTTGGTCGCTTAATGTTTTGTATGGACAATAATTAACAAAAATTATTAACAGAGCGATAGAAAGACGAATATAATTAATTTTTAAATTTAATTTGATTGACAAAATTTTTCAATGATGAATATGATTATCGACCATCTTTCGAGAACTAATTTGATCATTTACCCATTGTTTGAATGAAATTAGAATATTTTGATATAGGTTGGTATGTCATTATCTAGATGTAAGTGTGTAAAATAATGTGATTTGTGTTGGTACATAATAATTTGAGTGGTTAATAATTGATAAATGATACGACAGGCTGTGTTATGCACCTACTAAAGATCAATATTGGATTAATTTATAAAACCACACTTTGTATGGAGATGATTATTTTTTAGAAAAATATGTTAGGTAACAAGTATTTTATTCCACCAAGTTTAATTAAATTGCATAATATACCACACATCTTTGATTAAAGAATATTTTTTTATTAAAATTTTACTAATTTTATTGAATTTTATTAATAAAAAAATTTATACATATAACATCATCCTATTTTATATATATATATATAAAGTATTAATAATTAACAATTAATTACCCAATATTATTTAGTTTTTCCATATTATTGAATAATTTTGAATGACTTTTTGTTGTTGGTTATAAGCATTATTGACATATATATTATTCTAAAGTAGACATGCGAATCAATTTTGACCCAAAAGCCAACAGCTAAGAAACACAAGGTGATAATGATATGCGAAGATGAGAAGGCATATAATACTGATAACTTTGAAATTAAAGATATGATAATTCAATTGCCAATTGAAAAAAGATTTCATTTAGAGGTTACATGTTACTGCATGTATAAAATAATATTTAAATCCTAACACTTGTTTAACTATATTAAGGAGTTAACCACTGAACCAACTCAATATTGATAACATCAAACTCAATCTAACACTAAATAATAAAAAGAACTTGGAGACCAAACCCTAGGAAGCACACTAAAATAATGAAATCAAAGAACAATAAAATGTAGAAGAATAGAGAAGAAATTAAACTCACTTAGAGTATCACCAACTTTGAATGTTTTGCCACTGGCCCAGGTCGTGTAATCAACACCAAGGCTCCATCCAGAGGAATCCCCAACAGCGTAATCCGTTGCAAAAACACTTGGAGAAGCCAACAACAATATCAAGAATGAAGAAGCAACCATTGCTATAGCTTTAGCCATGTCTATGAATATGAATGAACAAAAAAAAAAGTTGTTCTCTCACAACACTAATAATAACAATCAAGAGAATTCTTCAAAGCTATGCTACTTGTGTTAGGATTTGAGAGACCTTTGAGCCAATGATGATAGCAAAATGTGTTGTGACAAAGGGATATATATAATATATAGTTAGGGGGATAGGAAAATCATGTGTTCCATAATAATGAATTATTATTATAATATTTATATTATTTTATATTGTTGTACCAACTACTACTCCTAATGGATAAAATATTTGAGTTGTTATTGACAAAGTCTCTTTTTCTTCTTATTTTTAATTTTAAAATTTTTTTTTTTAAATCTTTCGAATAATAATAGAGCCTGCCTTAGCTAGCTTTTACCTAATACACTGAGATTCTTTTTCCCTAGATATGAATTCTGAACTTGGAAGCTAGCTATCTAAACCATACTACCATCCATTACCGCGTATGAATTTCTTCCACAACTTGACAAATGGCTTTTCCCCTTTCAATATTTGGATGCTCTAATTTAACATGGTTGAATTAATAATTCACAATCATTGTGGAAGTAATTTAACATGTTCTAATTTTGTTTGGAAAAAAGAAGGGGTAATAGAGACTTAGAATAATGATAAATATTATGAATTATTGATTAATTATTTCTTTAATTTGGAGACATATGCATGAAACTAATACATTAAAACCTTTTGCATGTTTTTGTTGTGAAGGATTTAGTTTCAATACAATGTCTTATTTACTTTGACTACGTCAGAGCAGGCCATATATCGTACTTTTATGATGGGTTGTGGCTGCTAATGAACATAAATTAAATATTTTTTTTTGTAAAACTCTAATAATTAGTTCAATAATTATAATTAAATCGATTCACCATGATAAAGATCATTATAGCTACCACAAGAAAAGTCAGACAATTATATGGGAACATTTTTTAAACATTTTTGGTCGATTTATATTTTTGTTATGATTTTTAAATTTTATTTTTTATTAATCAATTTAATTTATATACAATAATATTAGGTAACTAATAAAAATTCAGTTAATATTTTAAATTGAATGTTTTATTTTTTAGGTTTCTGTTTCTAATGAAATACAAAATTAACTGATCGTTGGCGCTGCTTTTATTGATTACCAATATTTTCTCTTTGAATAATGGTTAAAAGGAGATAAATAATGTAGATGTATATGTTAATTTCCAACACCATTCTACTTACATATTCAAAATCTATACTAATTATTTAAAACAAATATTGGCTAATTTTCCCTTAAAGTATGATATATATTAACTAAAGTCAAAGTTAGGAATTTGTTGATTGAATCAAATTAATTAAAGAGATGCAAACTACTGTATGTAGTGGTTGAGTATTGGGAGAGGATTATTGGAGGTCACCATCGATCAAACTTCACTTATATATGTCAACAAATTTAGATTTGATTTGAATTTTAGCCATCATCATTTTTGGAATACTTTTTATTCATGGTTAGTGTAAATGCATGAGTTTTTATATCATCCAATCATGAATTATATATTGTTACACTGACAGAAATAACTATTTTTTATTTTAATCCAGTATTTAAATAATTATTTAAATCTATGAATTTGAATGATTATCAAATTAAACTCATGTATGTATAATTTTAATTAAAAAAAGTGCAGTGTTAATTAAAGATTGTTTCATATAATAATGACAAAACAATGTTCCTAGCTAGGATTCCATTTTATTGGATTCAAATTCCTTTTTTTTTTAAATAAAAGTTTGTTGATATTTAAATTACTTTGCATTTGAATTCTAAAATTAGCTTGGAATTATTTATGTAAATAAAAAATTTAATTAAATAACTTGTAGCTTTTTAATATGATCGGAAAGTAGTTACCCTTCTTAAAATAAATTTATATATCTCTTTTTATTAGTAAATATTCCAACTTTTTATTTTCTAATTAAAATATCACTCCTTACGTACCTCAGATATTACTTTCTTGCAGCATTGGCCCTTC
>JASCZI010091164.1:24240-37119 GCA_036250425.1 Stylosanthes scabra | reverse complement strand
TATATATATATATATATATATATATTACACTTGATTTTATATTTACCTATACTATATATACCACAATTCTTTTAATTTCTTGTTACATAAAATGGTAGGATATACATAAAAAGAAATGAATTTTGTCAAATTTTCAATTAATATTGCTAATAAATGTAATATTTTCTTTGTAGACATACATAAGTCTACGTGGCCATGCACAAAGCATGTTTTCTATTGGTGTATGGTAAATTGGTAATGGAGTGCTGCGTCTGAAACCCATCATCAATATCTGATTCTACTGTTCTTTCATCTTTTAGACCAACAGTAGTGATGTTCTATACTTCTATCCACTAACTGATTTCCATAAAGTTGAGTTTACTTTTGGAATCTATTTTGTAGGAGAAAAAATATTAAAAGAATTTTTTTTTTAATGATGAGTGCTTGAATGATTATTATGTAAAATATTTTATTTTATTTTATTAATTTTTAAAATAAATTAATTAATACTTTTATTTTATACATGTAAAATCTTCTTTATCGTAGAATTGTCATTTTTTAGACATCAATCTAGTTCTATGAAAAAAAAAAAAATCTCACGTGAAAAGTTTTATATTCCCAAAATTAAAATACCAAACCATTAATTAAAAGAGAAAGTAATTAATTGCTGCCTTAACAAGTTCACCCTGGTAAGTGGTAACTCTTCAATGATGTTTAATGAAAATGCAGCAATGATAACTTGATTTTTTAAAAAACTTTTTTTCTTATTATCATTATATACTATATAGTATTATTTTGACAGTTCTGTGATTTCTTAATTAGTTCGGGGAAACATAAAATTACTCCTTTTTTTTTAATACTGAAGAATGGGCTAGCCGAAGAAATCAGGCATATATTCGAGTTTTTTTTTTTCAAGGTCATATATTCGGTTTAATTATACATATATCATAAGACTATTGACCCAAAGTAAGTTAGGCATATAAGTTTTTTTTTTTTTTCTAGTCAAGAGTTAGGCATATATTTGAGCTTTTTTTTTCTCATGAAATTTGAGGTTATTTAGAATGGGCTAGCTAATCTTAAGAAAAAATAGATGGGCTAATCTTGATTTAAAAAAGTTGCATAAAAAACAAGAAAAGGGCTATATAGCTTAGATGTATTTCACGTGTTTCATGGATTTATGATATATAACATTTCAATAATTTCAATACTTGATTTTAATGCATGATTACAATTAACGACTAAAAGTTGCTGCTCTTGCTTGGATTATTACTTAATGATATTCTCTCAGCATCTCAAGGTACTTTAAGCTTTGTCACTGCCATTTCTCTTAATGCGTGGATTATTCCTCCTCTCGTAAATTATTTTAAAGTTAATTGTGATGCTAGTATTTACCATGAGAATTGTTTAGACGGATTTGGTTGTGTCTTCAGATGTGATTCTGCCCTTAGGTTTTGGGTTGTCATGGTCATCTATCTTTCTGTTCAAACAATTTTTAAATGTGAGCTCTTAGTGGTTTGAAATGGACTTATATTAGCTTAGGCGGCTGATTGCAAGAATGTGATTGAGAAATGGATTCTTTAGATGTTTTTTAGCATATCCAGAACATCTTCAACTCTTCTTTGCTTGGTGATGTGAATCTGACTTATATATTCTAGGACCTGTTGACAAGTAACTGGAACACCAAATTTTCTCTGATTAACAAGGAAGCAAAATCAATATAATGGATTGGATGGCTAAAAAAGATGCTCAAACTAATTATGATTATTGCTTGTGTATAGCTTCAGAAGAAGAGCTCGATCAAATCCTCCGTCGGGAGGCTGACGGCCCTCGGGCTAGTTATTTTTCTTCTTAGTTTAGAAAAAATAAAAAATCTAACAACTAAAATTATTAGATTATATATCATAAACCACTTGAAATGCATCGCGAGCTATATTTTAAAATATGAGGCTATGCTAACCCATAAACATTTGAGTGTGTAATATGGTTTAGTTGAGGTAGTCAAGTCTCAACAAGACATGTGAAATCGGTCAAAGTGGCAGAAATTTTGTTGATTTACTGCTCCCTCAATAACCCCAACTGAGATCACACGAGAAATGAATTCTTCTTCAATGCACATGCATATATGTATTGCTGTCGACAATGGCTTTGGGAATAATGGATGAGTCAAAAGTGATAGATTCTCCATTGATGAGAGTGAAAAGTGTAAGTGAGAGAGTGTGAAATATAAAATGACATTTCGAGTAAGAACGAAATACAAGTAAAAGAGAGAACATTTCCATTCAAAAGTGTAAGTTAAAAATTACACGATGAATCTAACTGGTTTGAACATGGAGGAAAACCTCGATCACTCGTCGAAACCCTTTTCAAATTTTCTGCGCATATTGATGAGAAAGCTAGTCCCTAAAGTTACTAATTTTCTCTGTAATAAATTTTTTTTTTTTTTTTTAAAATTTCCTGATTTATGTTAGTTTGAAGTTTAATTTTTTGGTGGTGATTTTTGCCTTAGGGACCCTTGAATTTGAATATAATTAATTTCTTTATTTTTTTTATCAAAAATATAATAGGAGAGAAATTTGAATTTGAAATTATCACTTTAAAATCATTAGATAATACTTTAGTCAGATCATTTAAGAATGTTTAACAAGCAATTTTACATGAAGTCGATTACATCCGAGTATTCACCAAAAAAATTTATCTCAAAATTTTGATAATTTAAACAAACATTCTAATTAATAATTATGATAACATTATTATTATCATTATTTTAAAAAAAAATAGTGTTATAAAACTAACGTTAGGGAGCTATTAGGAAGTTATTAGGGAGCTAATAATTAAGTTATCATCCAAAATTTATATGTGTTATCGTCTGAAACTCATATATCAAAGATTAAGTTATCATTCAAAATTTATATAAATTATTATCTGTAATTATTTGTTGGCTTTCTATTAATTACAATGCATTGCTTTCTTGGTTTTTTCTTTTAAAAAAGATTAAAAAAAGATAGTAGCCACTAGCCAGATACAAAAATTATGTGATCCGTGAATGACACCATAATGTATGTCAGATTGAAGCATAAGCTAAGTGAGATCGGTAAGGATATTACATTTGACTGCCAACTAAGTGTGTTGTGTTATTGTCCATTCTAATTGTGATTTTGGGACCCTCAAACTCACCATCATACTCAAATCATAATCCTCATCATTTTAGTTTCTAGCCAATCGTTGAGTAGAAGAAGAAAGTTTTTAATTTGTTTGCTTTTTCTTTAACCTAAATCTTCATTATCATTATAACATCTTGTACTTTCTATTTATATTACTAATTTTCAGATTTTTTATTTTCTTCTATGAGAAAAAGATTAAAAAGCCAATACATTATGACTAATAAGAAGCCAACATATATTTATGATAACTCATATAAATTTTGAATGAACTTAATCTTGGATATATAAGTTACAGATAATAATTCATATAAATTTTAGATGATAATTTAATTATTAATTTCTTAATGGCTCCTAACATTAGTTTTGTAGTACTATTCATTGTAAATTATAACGCTTCTTAAAATCATACTTTTAGTAAGATATCGCAAATTTCTGTAGAGGCTTATATTATATTATTATTATCACAATCAAACAAGATATATAATTTTTATTTAGGAAGAATAAAGTTAAGGAGTAATTATCTTCGAAAACTAAGATGTGAAAAAAAAATGTTAGGGTGTATTTGGTTTGAGAAAACATTTTCTGTTTTTATTTTTTGTTTTCAATCTCTGAAAATTGTTTTCATTTTCAGATTTTTAAATTTTTGAAAACATGTTTGGTTTATTTTCATATTTTCTATTTTCAAAAACTGAAAATAAAAAAAAATATGTTTGGTTTGATAGTTTTGAATATGTAATTTTAATTTAAAATAATTTAAAAATATAATTAATTGATTATATTTCATAAGATTAATATGTTTAGTGGATATTCATTATAAATTAGAAATTATATTTTTTATTTTAAAATTTTACAAATATTATGTATAAAAGTAATATTAGGCATTATTTCAAAACTATCATATCAATTAAATATTGAAGCAGTAGTAAAATATAAAAAATAATAAACATTATAGCAATATTACCCCAAATTTGTTCCTATACTTTGTTTTCTTAAATAATAATCTTTACATAATATATATATATATAACCTGGATTGTTTTATAACTATTTTTCGGTGCAAATCTAAAGAAGATATTATATGCAACAAAATATTAAAAAATTATCTCTCAAAAATTCAATGTCTATAATTTGGGGAAAAAAAATTTAAATAAATAAAAAGATAATATTTACCAAAATACGTCGTTTTGAGATATTTATCCATTTTCTTTTTTTTACTCGTACCGGCCTAAGGCAGTATTTGACAGAATCAATATTGGTCTAAGGCGATACTGGGCTATTAATTTTTTAAAAAAATTTAACCAATATCAACCTATACTGGACTAAAACAAATGTGTGCCATTAATATTAATGTTATTGTTAATGTTACGTCTTTGCTCCTTAACGTGACCCTTCTCACTCTTATCAACTCAATTCACTACTCATTTCTTCAATCGTGAATAGATCCACGTGTTGTATCTCTGTCTTCAATTCTTCCTTTTTTTTTTCATCTGTTCCTTAGGATGATAAACCACCATTCTGAATAAATATTGTTGGAATTTTTTCGTCTTAATAATAATAAATTTGGGGTAATATTATTTGAACAAATGGTTTTAGCTAATTAAGTTTAACCAAGTGATTTATTTTTATGTTAAATAGACTATTATTTCGATGTCAAATAGTATAAAAAAAGTGTATATAAATAAATTTCTATTTGACATCGAAATAATCTTTTATTTAGCATAGAAATAAATGACTTGGTTGCACTTAATTGGCCAAAACCACTTGTTCAAATAGAATTATTCATAAATTTAATAATTTTATTTCAACCCATTATTTTTTGAGTACTTTGATGCTTTGGGTGAGTACTTTTCGTGCATAAATAATAATTAAAAAATAAAAATTAAATTAACAATGGGTCAACCGCAGAATGAGTAGTGAATGAACAGGACGGATCCAAAAGAATTAGTCTTAGGGCCAAAATATATATTATATAATCTGAAATAGAATACAAAAATATAATGATAAAAAGATGTATGTACAATTTAATGACTCAATGGTATACGACGGTTTTTTATATCATAAAACTCATAAATAATTGAATCTGTGTCAAATTTTTCAGTAATCTTCTTTTCAATGTAAACCAAAAGACAATTAGCAAAAATTTCATCTTTCATTTTGTTTCTGAATCTATTCTTCACAATATTCATAGCTGAAAAAGATATCTTTGGCATAACTCAGAAATTGTTCACAACTTACTCAAATCAAATGATCAATCAAAGGATATGTTAAAGACTTTCCGGTCTTCATTAATCCTTGGCATAACTCAGAAATTGTTCACAACTTACTCAATTTAGCATGATTAGGGACATCAAGTTCATAATATTGAAAATGCATTCTAATGTGAAATTTCTCTTGATCATTGAAGTCATCTGAATAAAATCATTCTACTAATTCACATACTTTGTTGACATTAAAGAATTTATAATTATCAGTTGGATCTAAAGTTGAACTTAAAGTAAGCAAGTCCATCATATTATCATTGAATCGTCCATTAAGCTCTTGCAACTGTGTGTCAATTGCAACAAGAAACAAATTAACACGATAATGATATTCCACTGAAATCTGGTCAACAATTTTTCGAGTTCGACATCTTCTAGAGATGTGCAGTGCATTCATATCAGGTACTTCAATTTCATGTTTCTCACAAAATAATGTAACTTCTTTTATGAAAGGCTCCTACCTCAATTCTCTCATTCTTTGGATTAAAGTCTTTGTAGTAGAAACTAGAGAAAAAGCATTCAATATGTCTTGATTTTTGCATTGCAAAGCTTGATAAAAATCATGACTAACTTCCAAAATATTTCTTATTAAATGTAAAACAAAGACAAATTCAAAGGACGTAATAGCATCATAAGCAGCACTAGCATCACCACGTGTAAAGAAATTACCTTCTTCAAAGCTCTTTTTGAGAACTTCACAAGTAGCATCAAACATGTATAGCAAGCTGCGTACAAAATTCAAATGAGACCCCATCTAGTATCTCAAGCTCTTTGCAAAGTATCAATTTGATTTACTACCTGTTGTAATCTCATTGTTGACAATTGAGTTTGCAACATTGTTTGCTTGAGCAACCCCTTAACTGATCATGACGTTTGGGAGAAACAGTCATAACATTCACAATTAATGAGTGTTTATAAAAGAATTGATGAACATAAAAAACTTCTTTGGATGCGGAAATAAGTGCTAATTGTAATCGATGAGCAAGACAATGGATGTAATAAGCAAAATGACAATCTTTCAAAAATAAAGCTTGTAATCCATTCCACTCGCCACACATATTACTAGCTCCATTATACCTTTGTCCCCTAAGATTCTAAACATCAAGATTGTGACGAGAAAGAACTGATGATATTTCTTCTTTCAATATTAAAGAATAAGTATCAGAAACATGAATAAAATCAAAATACAATAAGGATTCAATAGGAATTGGGTCACTGCGTCATCATCAGAGAAAATAAGGATTCAAAATAAGGATTTTCAAGCATAACGTCACTCTGCTTCAGAGAATTGAATTGCAATGGCGGTGCACATATTTGGTTTAAATTAAAACTTTAATAATTTTTAAAATAAAAGATATTTGGGCCCAACAATTTTTATTGGGCTTTTATTATTAGAGATTTAAATTAAACTCTAATTATATTAAATTAACATTAGGTATAAATTATTAATATAAAAATATTTTTAAATTATAATATAATATTATATATTATTAATTTTTTATTACTACTGAATTTTTTTCAAAAAAACGGGGGCTAATGTCTATGCTGCCCTCCCTAGATCCGCTTCTATGAATGGGTTGGTGAGAGTGAGAAGGGTAACTTGAAGGAGCGAAGATGTAATATTAACAATGGCATTAACATTCATTTAAATAATAAAAATAGAAAATTGAATTATTTTTTGAAAATTGTAACACATAAAGAATTAGAAACGAAATCTTTGGAAATAGTGGATTCTAGAGTAACCGAATACAACGCAAAAGAAAATCGTGAAACGTGCGCTTTGCCCATTACGTAATTAAATTTTTTTAAGCCAGTATCGGCCTAAGGCCGGTATTGGAGCATTTCAATACCGCTTTAGGCCAGTATTGGTTCAATTTTTTTAAAAAATTTAATAGCCTAGTATCGCCTTAGGCTGTTATTGATTCTGTTTAATACCGCCTTAGGTCTATACTGATAACAAAATAGAAATGAGTAAATATTTCCAAGATGACGTATTTTGGTAAATATCACTTTTATTTTATTTATTTAAAACTTTTTTCCCTATAATTTGCTCACATTTGATCTGCAATAATTTCTCGAACTTGTGTCATTTGATTGGCTTGAATGGTTTCTCCATTGCCATCCTGATTCACTCCCAAGCCTTGTTTATTAGTTATTAAGTCTTCTATAGAATATTGATCAAAGAGTTGGTTGTATCCATTATGCAACCTAATAAAATAATGTAGGGTGTAACAAGCATTGGAATTAGTCTTTGTCTTCTAATCGGAAAATTGGGCATCAACTTTAATATTTGAAACTCGGGTTTTTCTCAAGACCAGTGTGTTAAGTCTTAATGATATCTTAAGATTGAAAAGGAAAAAAATGACCTTGTATCAAACTGTTGATACATTTACTATATCCTATCACTAATACAAAACGTTCTAGAGAGATTGAAAAGGGCAACATCACTAAGGACGAGAGTAAGTATCATTAACACAGTAAACCAAGTTACGACGGAAGTTGAATCTCGAGGACAAAATTCTAAATAAGGTGGGTGGAGTGTAAATCCCGAACCTGCGATTAACCAAAACGGCGCGATTACTCGATAATCTGTGCCACTCCGACGCTATATCTACGATAGGGATCCAAACCCAAACGACTACGATAGCCTAGGAATTTGAAATTTTTGCCTGAATATTTAAACTTAGTGAATTTTTCCATGTGCAACCAGTCAACCAGCCAGTTGAAGCTGCGTTGAAATTGCACCGTTAATTCAATTAACGGTACCGGCTTAATATTGTCGGGAATGAAACGAAGTGAAAATGAAGATATGAGAATAATCAGGAGAATGTTTAGGATACAAACGCGAACATTTACGTTAAAGATTTGATCCGGAATGAACCAAACCATGAAATTATGGAACTGCCATTCATTAATGGCTATAAATAGAACTCAACCCTCTCTTTTTTTCTCATTTCAAATGAGAATGAAATGAGAGCTGAGTTGAGAGTTGCTTGAGAGTTGATTCAGAATCAACTCTGGCACTATTCACTGCCGCCTTTCGGTGGCCATAACTTCCACATCAGAGCTCCGATTAACGCACCGTTCGGGGCTACGTGAAGCTCTGTTCATCCTCTACGTTTCTATCCCAACTTTAAAGTATGGGTATCACATTTTCATCCTCATTGAGCGTTCACATTTCTCCCATATTTCTCAAAGAAGAATACCTATAATTGAACAATTCTTGTTTTTCATGTAGTCGCCCCATCACGAAAGTCACATAAATGATATTTTGTCTTCCGATATGGAGCTAGATAACCGGGCATATCAAGAAATCCGGAATGAACAAGGTAAAATTTATCTGTACAATAGTTACATTCATTCATTAAAATTGTCAAAAGAGAGAAATTATTAAAAAGTTGTATTTTGAAAAAAAAAATGAAAAAGAAAGAGTGAGATGAAGAAAAGGGAATAAAACATACCTCCAAGAAATCATTTTTCAGAATTTAAGGCATCTAAGAATACTCTTAAATCATTTGTTGTTCCTTCCTATTCAGAATAAACAAATGTAAATAGCATGTCAATATCACACACAGGCAACACATTTTGTGTTAGTAAAACTTTGCTTCCACGAAAAGTAGTTTGTCTTGATGCTGGACCCCAAACTGAAACATGTGTCTATCAATAACATCAATACAATCCTATATTTGAAACGAAAGTTATATTTGTATAAGATCACAATATAAAGCTTCTTAAACATTAATAAGCCAATGTTTATCTATGTACCTTAAAATAGGGGAAGAATTTGTTATTCCCAGTGATGTGTGGATGAGTAGTTTCCAAATTTCTTGGTCGAATAATTTGGCTACCCAACTTCCAAACTGCCTTTAAAACCATTCTAAACCACTTAGAAATAATATGAGTAGAATGTTGAAAGCGTTAAGCTACAATTCAGTGTCGAATGTGATGACACATCACAAATAAAAACATTGCAACCATTTCCTCAACACTCACCTTTTTGCTATCCTTCAAGTTTCTAACACTCTTTAAAGTATCACATAAATTTAGAAATATATTTTTCTTCATTCTAAAACTCTCGTAGCATCTAGCTTCATGACCAACCAATACCTAAAAAGTATATTGTCTTCCAGTCAATTTAGAAGCTCTACATGATATTCTGCTAATAAAACTCTTCTCGTACTCCTTAATCAATAAAACCATAATCAAATCTCTCAACTTATTATCATACTCAGTTGAATCTGTGATGTAATCAGTATTTGAATTACTTGAAGATTCATATATTGACATGTTCATGTTCAGAATATTAATAACATTAAGTAATGCCAATAATAGAAAATATAAAAAAATAAAATAAGAACAATTACTTATAAAGTATTTTGATCTATTATAAAATGTTATAAACATTCTAAATTGAGTCATAAGCAATTACCCCAAATCAAGAAAACATAATAAATCACAAAAGATAGTTTAATATCAAAATATTCCGTTAAGTAATACATGACTTATAGCACTCAAAAAAAGCTTAGTAAATATTAGTTCAATACTATTCAGATAATGTAATCCTAGATGAAAACATCTTCACAAACATGTGCCTCCAATCTGTATCTTTAAATTTCACTAGTGTCTTGTTGTAAATAGCACCTAGTATATCCTTTATTCCTTCTAATATATCCACGCATATCTCTATAGAGTGAGGATCACACTCTTGTGCTTTGTATTTCTCAACTTTAGCTCTTAATAGTTCTGACTTTAATTTAGTTGCTTTATTCCTTGATGCAGTTGATTTACATCATTCACTAAAGGCATCTTTAAGTTTGTCCATCCTTAAACCTCTTGTTTTTTTTCATGACGTCTACTTGGAGAACTATTCTACTTTCTTTTTTTCATCACTTCTTTGAACATATTCATCTGAATCAATATTAATAGAATCCAATGTGTATATTTCTTTTGTAATGAAATCATCTTCCATCAGTCTCTCTTCATCCGAGTTTGATGGCTCTCGAGTTGAAGCATGGCTTAATTTGCCAGTTGCTTTGCTAGAATTAAATATTTTTCCTAACATTTCATAATATATTCAAATCCATTCTTCTTAATTTGTTTGTATTATTTTCCTTTCTATAACATAAAAGCAAAGAATAGTATCAAAAATAATAAAACTAGAAAATAATAATACTTAATTTAATGAAATGGAATGAACATACCGAACATGGATCATCCCATGCTTCGGGAGGCACATTCACTCTGTTATTGGCAATATTCTATGTAATTCTTGTACGGCCTAGCAAGAATGAAAATTTTCGTTGTAAAGTACGCATCTATTGTATTTTTCTTTGAGGCTATTCACTTCATAATTTTGTCCTATTGCCACAGACAGCTCAATGTTGATTTCTTCCCAAACAGTTACCTTAAAAGTTGAACCGTGTAGTTGTTGCTTTTTCTATTTTCATCTAGCATAAAAGCTTTTGTATTTTGAATAGATAAATTCATATTATTTTCAATTTCAGATTTTTCGCCCATGCATGTTACTCTATTATCTTTACAATAAGTAATTATTATTATTATTATTATTATTATTATAACATATCTATACTTTCAATATGTCAAAAAATACTAGTAAAACTTATTAACTTTGTATGATTATAAAAAAAATAAACAATATAAAAATATACAGAAGCGTACAAATAAAAAGGGTACAAAATTGAGTTAAAAACAACCAAATTTTTTAATACTATAATGAATTACTTTTCAACATTTATAGCGTATAAATAATATAAAAAAAAACTATCCATGGGTGCCATTAGTTAAACTCCAATTAAACGTATCATGAAATAACCCAATACAAACTCACTTTATAAATTTTTTGTTAATATATATACAGAACTAGAAGTGTTAATATATAAATAACATAATTAATTTAATATATATATCCAAGTTATAGAGTACAAATAATATAGTATATATAAATTAAAGTGATAAGTACTCTTTTGACCATAAGAATTTGGTGTGAAAATTAATTTTGCCACGAATTTTTTTTCTTCTCAAAATTGCCACAAAAGTTTGATTTATTTTTTTATTAAAATACCCTTTTGACCGTTTTGCCCTCCTTCTCAAGATCTAATCTGTCATATATATTAGGTAATTAAGGTATCATCCTTTCAGAAAATCACAATGAACACAAATTCAGAACACCCTTTCAGAGAAATGGTCAAGTAATTTTCACAACCTAGATAAAATCCCACAACAAAACCTTTTTTCTTCCTGATTCCAATGGCTTCTTCTCCAATACATACTACTCAAGCAACGAGGTTCAATTCAAAACACGCACCGGAACAAGTGATGATTCAAAGAACAATCTGACAAACACAAATCCCAAATGTTCATGAAATGGTTAATAAAAAATCTCATCTTGATTACAAATTCGCAAACTTCGCAAACAACACAAGAAAAAGAACAAGTATTAGTGCTTTTGCATCATCATCATCATCATTGGGGAATTCTTTTCCTTTTACCAATAAAAGTTTCAAACTTTACAAACCCCACAAGAGAATAAAACTAGCATCAGTGCTTAATTGTATCTCATCATCATCATCATCATCATCATCACCATCAATGGGGTTGGTTGTTGGTTGAGTGAATTCCTTGGACTGACTGTTGTCTTTGAATCAGCAAACCATGTCTCCGCCGCCAAAAACCTTGAACTTGCTGGACTTCCTAAAGCACCGGAACATCTCCGACGACATCCTCCCTGCCTCCTCCCACTCCATCGCCGTCAAATCAAGCCGCGGAATCAAGATCGTCGATCATGGCGTGTTCAGCGAGAACAAAGACTTCAGTCCCCCAACCATCAGTAGCGTCACGCGACCTCCATCGCCGCCGCTATCCCAAACCATGCTAAGTCGAGGTGAGAGATTTGGTGTTGTCGGAGGGGGAGAGATCCCAGAGATAGAGGAGGTCATGGAGGAGGCGACAGGGATGGGGTTTTGGCAAGCGAGGAATGTGAGAGGAAAGCAAAGCCAGTGGTTAAGGTCAGGGTCGAAGAGGTAGAGGGAGGAGGAAAGGTGGTGATGGTGGTGGTGGGGATTCTGTTATGCATTTGGAGAAGACAAGTGTCTTTAGAAAAGGGAGGGTATTTCCGTCAATAAATTTTAGTTTGGTGTTTTTAAAACGGAATAGAAACTTTTATGAAAATTTTGAAAAGAAAAAAATTTGTGGTAAAATTAATTTTCAGACCAAACTTTTATGGTCAAAAGAGTATTTATTCCTAAATTAAACTATAATGTACACATAATACCGTATATATAAATTAAACTTACAGAATTTTCAATACTATAATAAGAGTACCAGTAAATTAAAATTACTCTTGGATTACTTTTCAACATAAATAATATAAGGAACTATTCATGTGTGTCATTAGTTAAGTTCCAATTACACGTATCCTCAAATATCCCAATAAAAATTCACTTTATAATTTTTTGGTTAATA
>JASCZI010091164.1:0-16526 GCA_036250425.1 Stylosanthes scabra | reverse complement strand
ATATATATATATATATATATATATATATATATATATATATATATATATATATAGTTAATTAAGTATATGGAATAATAGAATGTGAATTAATACCAGCATGATGTACATGGGACTGTTCCTGATCCTACAAATGGGGTCACCCATAGTGTCTGTGAAGAGGAAGATGCTTTCTGAAGGCCCTACCTCACACCTTCTCTCAAGTTCTTCAACTTTAGCTCCATCAGATTCACTCTCATACCTTCTTATTCTCAACTCCTTCAATAGTTCTCCCATGTATTAAATAAGAACAAAGAATATGGCTATAGTAGTTATGATGAATAGTAATACAAGGAGGAGAGAATGAAGAATAATAAGGTTCTAATAGTAATAGTAGTTGAATAATTAATAATTAATAATATAATTGTATATATGATGATGATGAAAGTGAAAGAGAACTACTGAATCAAAGCTAAAGAATTCATTATAGGTATAGAGAAAGAGAAGCTAATCATTAAGCAAGTGAGTGAGTGAGTGAGTGAAGGCAAGAAGTAGAAGCTAGGAAGAAGAATATGGTTTGGCATACTACACTTTCATTATGATAATGATTTATATGGAGGGGAATATAGAAAGAGAAGAAGGAGAGGTGGGAGGAGAGAGGAAAAATAGAAATTAAAATAGAAATACGAATAGGAGGAGGAAGATAGAAAAAGAGAGAGATTGGAACTTGAGAATGTTCTTTATCGTCAGAATCATCATCACGAATAACCTACGCTTAAATAATATAAATATATCAAGTTTATTCGATACATGAATCTAATAAAAATACGTGAGAGTTTGTATTTATATTGTATTTTAATTTTTTTAAAAAATAAAAAATAAAATTTATTTATAAATTTTTTTTTTATATTTATATCAACTTATATCTATATCGAATATCTTTCTTAAATATAATAATAACAGACAAATTAAAAGTTGGATTAATAATACATCGAATGTGTTTTTTTTGTCTCTTTCTCTCCTTGCCCACTCTTTCAATGTATAATGACAATTATTTTGTGGGCAACTTTTCCATAGATGTTTTAAATAGGTGGAGTTTATGATGATTATGATAATTCTCTTTTTATATATATATATATATATTAAAGATATATTGAGGATGTTAGAACCTGAAATCTCTATTAAAAAAAAGATAAATGTCATTTGAATTACATCTCATTAACAATTATGATAATTCTCTTAGGATGGTTTAATAACTTTAATATTATTAAAATAAAGTTATAAGTTTTTATATTTTATAAAAGTAAAAAATATCATTAAATAGTTAAAAAACTTATTTTAATTTTAAGTGTTAAAGTTGTATAGCCATTATTATAAACATAACTACAGGAATATTATAGCACGCATCTTATCAATAATTACATATGTTGGATAATTTTGAAGATATACTAGAGCAAATTATTGCAAAATATACATTTATTTGTAGTATTTGTGTACAAATTAATTGTTCATATATGGTAGTTGTAGTATTTAATGTTTCATACGAGAATTCCTTTTGCTTTATCCTTATGCGGCGGTATTTTTTTTTGTCTCGCGGCAGTTTATAATTGTCGATTATAACGGCGTTGCTAAACAATTTTGTGGCTGTTTTTACAACCATCGGAATAATAACTATGAAACATAAAATATTGTGGTGGTGCATTTTTTGACGGTTTAAAAACCATTGCTAAATGGCGCCGATTCAAAACAAGCTGATTTGCATTAAACTAGTTAAAAACAACGGTTCGGACTTTTGAACTACGCTCCTCCATGGTGCACCACATTAGGAAGCTTTCTCTTTTGGTAATTAATTTTTAAAAGTTTCTTGGAAGAGATTTGAACCAGGGACAAAGGAGTAGTCCAAACTCCTTCAGCATGTCTTCCAGTCCACCAAGTCAATCTAATATTCAATACATATAGTGTTATTAATTATATATATAGAAGTTTGTATAATATGCAAGTTATGCATTATTTTGAACTATTTAAATTAATTATTCATATTTTTATTAAGATGACTTATTAAATTGTGTTTTATATTTTATCTATTATTTATAAAAAATATTTTATTAAATGTTAAAATTGAAGTTATCACATTTTAATTAATTAGATTTGAGTGATGTGAAATATTATTTTATCATTTAAATTTTCTTTTCTTATTATTTTAATTAAATTGAAATTTAAGTTAAAAATGTTAAACAAACAAAAATATATTTTGTGGCGGTTCCTGTGTCAACCGCCACTAAACTCATCTAATTTTGTGGCGGTTTCTTTGAAGTCGCTGCTAAATGCAATAAATCACCGCAAAACCAACGACATTGTCCATTTAGCAGAGTTATTCAATCATCGTTAATAAGTCGCCGCTATTTGCCGGATTTATTATAGTGTTTAGAAGATTATTAGCAAAACTATAAACCCTTTTTTATTATCATTTTATCCATGATTATATATTTTTATCCATTCTTTTATATCATTATATATTAATAACCCATAATTAATTTATGTAATAAGTTATTCATTATTTATGCATATAAGTGTTATATAAAAGGAAAAATAAAAAAGAATGAAAAATAAGTATGTATATATTCACCTCAGGCTCACACACACCATGATACTGGAGCGCACGAACAATTATTTGTGTTGTTTTGTATGTCCTATCTTGTTCGATATTTGTCGATCAGCTGCTGCTCATATGGCACTACCTGTTGTAAGTAGGGGTGTTCGTGGTTCAGTTTTTATCCAAACTGAACTGAAACTGAACCAAACTGTTTTAAATGGTTTAGAAACTGAACCAAGTTGTTTTCTCAAATAGCAAACTGGTTTAAAATCAGTTTACAATATAATACACCAGTTTAAAACTAATTTTAGGTAAAACTAATTTTTCATATATAAAACCAGTTTTATTATATAAAATTAATTTTTATCATGTAAAAAATACTCTCTCTTGTCCTCCCCTCTCTCTTTCTCTCTCCCTCCCTCTCCTTTTATCTTCCAATTTTTAAAATTCTGGAGTTTGATTGTTTGTGAAAAAAATTTACAAATTGGATAGAAGTTGAAATTGAAAAATAAGCTGAATATTTAAATTTTGGCTCATTGGATTGAAAAAAATTTTTATTTGATATTATACACTTTTATAATTGTGATTCTTGTGTATTATATTTATTACTGTTATCTTTTTTTCAATATGATTTATTGATCCTATTGAATGGAGCAAATTAAACAAAAAAAACCATAAATAATAATAATAATAATAATAATAATAATAATAATAGCATACTGAAAAACATAAAATAAAAATATATTAAAAAAAATAAACATACTTAAAAAGATAACATTATAATTTAATGTCATGTCTTTTATAGTAATTATCTATCAATTTTGGCATAGGCTTGCCAACATAAATCATGTTGGCACAAACTCACTTCTACTAAAAATCAATTCTGTAAAATTCAGTTTATTCAAAATTCAGTTTGACAAACCCAAATCCAAATACATACTATAACATTAAAATAATAATATTAAATTTGCATTTAATAAGTTTTCCAAATGATATATTTTGGCATTCTTTCAAAGTGATACGATATCTATTTACTGAATCTATTTTTTGAATTATGGTACTGGACGAGTTCTACTTTTTCATCAAAAGAAAAAAAAATAGCCACTTTTTGGTAATGGTAGTAATAAATCATTTAAATTGAGAACCAGTTTTTTTTTAATTTTAAACCAAACTGAAGTATAAAAAACTAGTTTTAAATAAAGTGGTTTTTATAAAAATCGGTAGTTTTGGTTTGGTTATTTTATTTAAAAAACCAATTTTTTTCAAACAGTTTCAGTTTAATTTCAGTTCAGTTTATTCTAACTAATTTTTTTGCACATCCCTAGTTATAAGGTGTCTTAAGTTTGAGCTTCTCTTAAAAAAAAAATAAAAAATAAAAACCTTATTTGATATTTAATTGATTATGAAAGTATGCACAAATCGGGTACCTGAAATTCAAAAAATCAATTTGATATTATATATGTGTTTCTAAACTTGTTAGATTTTTTTCGGCCATTACAAATTCGTGTTTGTTACATAATTATTTTCCAGAGTTTTGCCTATGATTATTGGATCGTTGGTAATATTATCTCATTATTTTGGATGATTTATTTTTATTAATTTAAATAATGATCTAGTTTTTCTTCATTACAAAGCTTTGGAAAAATAATTATCATAAAAGTTAGCTCATATAATAAAAGAGTGTATGACTTTATAAGGTTCCTTTTCAAGTGGTTGCCCCGTAATATAGAACTCATAATATACCATCCATTTTAAAAGTCGATGTTTCGATGGTTTTATTTTACAGTATTTCACTGAGTGGCACTTTACTCAACTTTTTACCGATCAGAATCCTTTACTAGTAAGAACTCTTCGTAGATAATTCTTTCTGGCTCTTAACGAGAGCACCATTGTTATGAGCTACAAAGTCTTGAAAGAACCATCACCACAAATAATAATTTTAGATGAACAAGTGGTTTTACCAACCAAGTGGCTAACCAAGCAAATTTACCCATGCACTTCTTGCTCTTATTATAACGCCTTCTTTCGTTTCGCACCAAGTTCAGATTTTTGTTTTCATTTGTTCTTCTTCTTAGCTTTGTTCTTTGTCTTCTTCTTCTTCTGATTTTATCGTCTTCTTCTTCTCCGCAACCTTTTTTTTTGCGTCGTGTTTTCGCGTGGTTTACATCAGCAACAACAACAATAACAATAACAGCAATATAATACAAAGAAGAAGAAAAACAACAATAATAATGATAATAATATAAAACAGAAGAAGTGTATCACACTATTTTTTTGTTGAGAGTATGTTTTTGTTGCAAGTTTACTTGGTTAACCACTTGATTGGTAAAAACACTTGTTCAAATAATATTATTGCACCACAAAAGCTAGTTTATATATGATGAAAAATTCCTGAGCCCAAGATTTTATAATGTTATTTTTCAAGTGTTGACCTCGATGTGAGACTCATAACAATAAATATATAGTGAGATTATATTGTAAGTTGTATGATTAACTAGTTAAATGGACACTACTCTAATAAAAATTCAATAATTGTCTTCATATGAATGTATTTCTTTTTTATTATTGGATGATTAATTATATAGTTAGCTTTTATTATGTTAAAAAAATATTACGTTTATCTAAAGCATGTATTGTTATTCTTTTTAAATTTTACTTTCTATAAAAAATCACATATATTTTTAACGTGGGGCTAAAAAAATTTTGTGCAAAGATATTTTTAATATCTTCTTTATTTAAAATAATTTTTAAAAAAAATATAGAAACAAAGTGACCCACTGAAAATTTGCAATCACCACACTCATCCGTACAAGTCGGCAGGGCATTATGCCATTATATAGCTTACAAAAGCCAAAAGGGGAACCTAATCATGAATTAATAACCATATTTAACAAAAATCTATTAGTTCTTCCATGTTAATTATATATTCTCACACTTAGACTTAGGTAGGTAGATAGTACTACTAGTATAAATCGTAGAACGATGTGTGCTAGCTGAAGAAAAAATAATTAAGTGATGCATAAAAGATATATAATTTAAATGGGATAGGGTCTTCGTTTAATTAGTGCTCAGTTTATTAGTTATCCTTTTGAGATTGAAGAATGTGTTAATCTGATAAACAAAACGACAAATCATCAACCGTATTTTATATTTAAGCTACACTTCTTTTAAATATTATCACATATTATGCTTTTCTTTAATGAAACATATAGTGTAAATCATTATAGAATATGAAATTTATACACCTCATCCATCAATATGATATATATAAAATTGACCCTCATTATAAAAAGTGAGTTTAAGAATTATTTATTTTTCTGATTTGTAATATATTTTTTTTTTGTTTTCCCAAAATATCCTTGATCCGCCAGGTCAAGGACTAATTTTTCGTGGATCTGAGTTTCATTTAAAGGTTTGCTGTTGGCCAATGGATTGCTGCATGCACAAGACGGAATTCGAACCGCCGACACTTGCTTAAGCGGACTAGTGAACTAACCATGGTTATTTGTAATATATTTTAATTAGGATGTATATATATATATATATTTTTTTTTTGGTATGTGTTGTGTGGCCGTGGATGGCCCTTTGTCTTTAGACATTAGTCAGATTCGAAAGTGATGAAAGTTAAAGCCCACTAAACTTATTATGCTTTGCTTCCATACTTATTATATATATATGAATTCTTTAAACATATTAATCGACAAGATTGCCCTAAAATCCGACGGTATAACAAGCCAATATGTGGGTACTAAGAACCTAAAATCACTATGATGTGCATAAAAGAGAGTAATAATATTTATAAGTGAAAAGTATCTACAAAAGTCTCATTATTTAATTATTCTATGTTAGTCTATATAATTTTATTGAATTTTTAATTAAATTCTTATATCTTTTTCTTTTTAATTAAATATCTATATCATGTCAGATTTCTTAATTAAGTTAGTAGTGTGACGAAAATGTTAAATGTTACAAAATAATCTATTACATAAAATTAAATGAATATACCATGTTTTAGGACACAAATCCTAAACTATATAATTCATATAACAAATAATATAACATTATATTTAATACTTTTGTTACGATAAGTACGTAATAAAATCTGACATAGTTCAGGCATCTAATTAAAATGAAAAATAATATAAACCTAATAAAAATATTCAATAAAATTATAGAAAATAACATAAAAATTTAAATTATTATTGATAGTTGACAATGTAAATAAGATGCAGAAGAGTATTATTAGAGAATATTAGGAGATATTTGAGTATTAATTAGATTGATCTTAATTGATACTTATGTAATGATAGAAATATAGAATATTAGACATATATTGTATATTTGATAGTTTTTTAATTTGTTCATCACTTATAAATAGGTGGTACTTTATATTTTATAAAGTATTTCATTTTAATAATTAATTTTGATATGTATATATTTTAAGATAATTTTATAATTAAAATTAACTATTATTAAAAACTAAAATTATCATATATTTTTAAACACTTGAAATGCTTCTATATCTTACGTATAACATGCATCTGATATCAAGTTTAATTTATTAATTCTGAGTTATTATTATCATATGGCAAAACTCATCAATAAGCGTTTTTAGTATATCTCGGAATCAACTGTTCCTATGTTTTTAGCGTTGATCTTAATTAATTTTAATTATAAAATATATATACAATGAAGATCAATGGCTAAAACTATAGTAACACCGATGTTTTCGGGTATATTTGAAACGTTTTATATATATATATATATATATATATATATATATATATAAAGGTTAAGCTAGCTAGTAAGCCATTAAGCCTTCGGTTTCCTTTGTCTATTTTCTTCCCTTTTAGGCTTTATAGCTTACAATTATATATCCTTTACATACACATATATCTAACCAGTTTACCAATTGGAAAATGACACGTTGCACCAATATATGTTATTCGCTGCACCCATGAAAAGTTAACACGTGTAAATGAAAAATGGGGCTAGGATCCACCCCTAAGCATCATATTTTTTTTTTAAAAAAATTATGCAAACTCAATTATATATATATATAAAAAATATATATTAACAATAATTTAAATAATGCATGTATTTATACGTAAATATTTAGTAATTAAATTTTAATATGTAAATATATTTGTATTTGTTTTTTTTTTAAGTGGTAGATTCTCTATCTTAGCTTGGTTAATGATTGTATCTCCACAACAAGGTTTCATGTGTGTCTTTCTTTGCATGAATTATGCTGTCCTCCTCTACAAGCCCTTTTTGGATGGATACTCTTGGACTTTGCATTTATAATTTGAACATCATAGATACTTAATCTTCTCCCTTTTCACTTAAGTGGGTAAGGGTAGGTTCCATCCAATACTAAGAGATCTTTTATTTTATTTTTTTTAAATTTAAAGTACATTTAAAAAAATTACTCATGAGGAGGTAAATAATATTTAACTTCTTCTTTTGCAATAACAATGGATGAAAATAAAATTCATTATTTTATTTATTTTGCAGTCTTTTCAACTTATCTTCATCATATAGTTTTTTTTTTTTTCCTTTTACTCCACTTCTTCTTGTCCTCCCTTTCCCCTAATGCTTCGCTAATCTTCCTACAAATACTTCCTAATTATATCAGTGTTTCTGAAAACTGTATCCATAATAAGTTTTTGCACTTTTTACTTAAATATATTTCATTTCTAGTTTAGAAATATTTATTCATAATTTGTATTAAAAAGTTCTTTATTAATCTGTCTAACAACTTATGTATATAATTTATTTTTTGTTTAATTACTTTGGTATTCTATATTTATATGTAAACGGTCTCTTCGTAGACATGATATATGATAGAGTTTAATGGCGTTATTTGATCCATATAGCCAATCCTACCTAGTAGGATAAGACTTTGTTGTTGTTATTTTTTGTTAGTCTCTATACTTTTACTTAATTTTTAACTAGATTCCTATATTTCTTTTCTTTTCAATTAGATTTCGGTACCTTTAATTCTAAATTCTAAATGAATGTATCCCTTCTTAGGGCAAACACAAAACTTAGACGAATACACCCTTGTATAATGAATATTATGTTATATATAATATTTTTGTCACAATAGGAATTTAATTACAAAATTTGATATAATATAAGGACCTAATTGAAAAAATAAAAATTAAATTAAAAATTCAATAAAACTCTAGAAGATTAGAGTTTACGGTTAATTTAAACATCAATCATCTCACTGCGAATCAAGCATAAAGTCTATTAAAACACTTGCAAATTAGATACTAATTAAAATAGTTATTAATTGGCCTCAACCATAAAAATTAAACTCAATAATAGTCCTAGAATTCGAGTCCTTTTTATATATAGTTCACTACATGAAAATAATGATATTATATCACAAGTATTTTTATTGAGTAAGTCCAATTAAGTTGGTCCAACCCGACTTCCACAAAAATCATTCTTGTATGTCATTTTTACTCATCCACTATCGATAAAAAGACTTCTATATGTAATATTTCTCTAACAATGTCAATGATAAATTTTAATAGAATTTTATACTTTTAAATTATAGTTTAAAATGCTATTTTGAGTTAAAATATTTAATTTATTTCGGAATATGTATTATGTAATATTAATTGAATTTTATTCATAACTTCTTAAATTTCATTTCTTTATTAAATATAAATTCAGATGTAACCCGAATTCGACTTAACGCAATTGTGTGTACTATTAGAATTTTATTAAATTTTATTTAAATAAAAAGAGTTTAATTTTGATGCACTGAGGGTGTAAAGAGATTTACACAGTCATCCAATCAGATTCATGTATTTATATGACTTTAGAAGTAGTGAATTTGAAAATTAATTGCTTTTAATAATGTGATAACACCTAATTGAATGCATGTGTAAAACTCTTACTCCTAAATAAATATATTTTTGGGTTTGGGTGGTTTTTTTTCATATAAAAACTCTAATATCACATTATATCATCTATCCTAAAAACTTAAATTGATAAGAAGGTATATATAAATGAGAAATTCTATATTGCCAGCAAATTTAATTTAATACAGCCAACAAATACAACCAGCAATATAGTTATATACAGTAAGTATAAAAGTGTGGGTGTAAAATGTGATATAACATGAATGTAATGTTTGAAAATCATGTGCGCAAAATGTAATAAATATGAGTGCAAAATGTAACAAATACATATGTAAATTATATTATATATGAGTGTAAAATATTTACTAGTTATATGCTAGTAAAAAATAATAAATTATGCTCATAAATAATTATATTTGTGATAAGTGATAAGTGGCACTCTAGCGGCGGTCTGTTTGTTCTAAGTGGGGAATAGAAGTTAACTAATAATTAGGAGTAAGAACTATATGAATACATATTTGTACTTAGGAGTGGAAGGACAAATACAACATTATTTTTGTCACGTACTCAAGTTAATAGAAGTATTCATAAGGATAATTTATTTTTTAAAAAAATATATGGCACCAAATTGATTAAAAGAAGTTTCAAACACCAACTAATTAATTCAAACCTAAAATTTCAAAATTGAATGAAATAAATAAATGAAGAGAAGAGAAAGATGAATTGTACATGATTTTCTTCAGAATTTGTGATTGTTTATTCCTTCTCAAGAAATGGGCCTTCTTATTACTGGAAATGGACCATTTGCTTTTCACAATCATCACATACACACGGTTGTGATAGACATGAGAGACATAAGAATAGAAATAAAAGTTCTTCTTTTTATTTACATAAGAGAAGAAGAGATCACCAGAATTTTCTTTGTTGCATGTTCCAGCAATGTGCATATGTCAAACCAAGCGTGCATGTGATTTCAATAATTCTATTTGAACTTCTCCACCTCCTTTTTTTAAACTAGATTTGAGAAACTAATATGGATAAATATATCATGACTCATAATTATCATGTTAGATATAGATATATATTATGGGACCTCAATATTATTATTTAGACCACTCGCATGCCAATGTATCATACTCTAGATGATGATAAGAAGTATATCATAAATCTCACATTTATCAAAAATAAGGTCTCCAAAGAATTTAGAAGTATAAAGCATCTTTTACTATATATATATATGAGCTAGCTAACTTTTGAAATTATGTGTTAAAACTTTCTAATTTTAATTTTAATATGGTATTACAAAAGATTTCACATAACACTAAATTGATTAATTGATACTGCACTTGTAGTTGAACCAAAATTATAGCTAGTAATTGGAAAATAGTCTACTATTTAAGATAAAATAAATAATTTAATTAAATTTAATTAAAAAAAATATATATCCATCTAAAATTACTATTATTTGAATATTAAACAAAGATTTCACATAATGCTAAATTGATTAATAGTCATCCAGTCCTATTACGTACCACTACAACAACGCTAACTTTTGAAATTATGTGTTAAAACTTTCTAATTTTAATTTTAATATGGTATTACAAAATAAATTAAAAAAGCCTATACAAAAAAGTCTACGTAAACTAAAAAATAAAAATATAAAGGTATTATGTTCTATCAATTTAAACTTAAAAAAAATAGTATTACAACATATTATTAGTCTAAATATATACTAGGTTGGGATTCCAACCCCTAAAAGATTTAATAATACTTGACATGCAAAATGAATAAAATAGTAATAAATAATATGAATGAATAAAATCATTGTTTGATAATTCGAAAAACTAAATCAAATAAAAGTCATTTAAATAAAAATATTCAAATCAAGTAAAGGGTATAAACTGAATAAGTATAAGAAATCAATTAATTAGGATTTATGGTTAACTACGAAAATAGCGGTAGATATAGCGAGGGTTCCTCAGTCGTTGAGTATAAGATTGTCAGGAATTATATTATAATAAATAGGCAGCTACTTGAATAAAGTTACTATGTATATGTTTTATTGAAGTTTAATTTGTTTTATTTATCTAAATATGTTAGGGGTCTAGTTGTTTTTTCATTTAGGTTTTAGTCTCATCTTATACTACATGATAAATTATAGACAGCATGATTTCTCTGTGTATATATATGCACATGATAAAAAAAATTTTGAAACATTATTTTAAATTACATTTGTTTAATAATATTGCTCTCAAACAAATTAAGAGGAATAAGTTATTAGCGCATATATATAAATATATAATGTGAATTATTTTTCACATTAAGAAAAATAAATTTTCATATACGATGTTTTGCAACAGTTTGAATAATAACAGTTCAAAAACACCTTTTTTTCTTCCAAAACCGTTGCTAAACATTGTTTTTACACTGCAAAAACCACCAAAATATGCATTAAATTGCGGCGGTTTGACCATAATAATACAGTAACATTGCAACAAATGTGAAAATTGTCATTACAAGCCATTTTGTGATGGTTTTTAAGATCGACGCTATTTGTCAAATTTTTGGTAAGAATTTAGAACTTAGAATAAAAAAAAAAATATATTTTAAAAAAATAAGTTGATATTGGCTTAAAAAAATTAGCCCCTAATTGAACTAATTATAAATGTATTCGAAAACCCCAAAACTAACACCAAATAATAAAGCAATACATACATAGTCGCTGAATTGATTAATTTTCAGTAAATTTCTGTTGTTATGGATATAATTTGCTAGCATGTTCCTCTTTCCAAATGATTCCATTTACCTAGTTGCATCAAAACCGGTTGTCAAATTGAATTTGAAATCATATCGAAAAAACTTCTGAAGAGAAGGATAACTTTGGTATTTTAATATCAATAATTCTACGTAAGTGATTTTTGCCGACCAAGTGCAACCAAGTGATTTATTTCTATGTTAAATAGAAGATAATTTCGGTGTCAAATAGAACTTTATTTAGGTGTACTTTTTTATACTATTTGATACCGAGATAATATTCTATTTAGCATAGAAATAAATCACTTAGTTATACTTGGTTGGCTAAAATCACTTCTTCAAATAACATTATCCTTTTAATATTATATAAACTATATACAATAACATTATTTTATTCTATTTTCATTCTTTGCCCCCAAGAAAAAGTTAACTCACATATATGGAAGGTAAAGGGGGTAAAGGGGCAACGATAACTTGTATTCGTCAGCTAAAAGTTATATGTCTCGATCAAATGCAATTTTAATTTCTAATCATGATCAACTTTTTATTTTTTTTAAAAAATGATAATCAACCTTTAATCTAGTTAATCATTAATATATTACTTTATCGAATTATAGTGGTGATCATTTGTGGTATAAAATCCACGTCATTTTTCCACATACCTAATAATAACCCCCAACAATGTAGCCCATATGAAAGTGTGTGTCATTCTCACAAAGGAAAACAGTCTCATCATCATAGCACATATGAAATTCTTAAGTATTATTCTTATTGCATGTAAGATAAATTACCTAATTAACCTTTTTTTACTTAATAATTATATAAAAAATGTGAGATATATTATGATAGCCTACAAAGTTTATGTAATGAAAACGTTTCAATTAAGAGAATCAATGAAATTAACCAACCATCAACCAACAAAAATTTTCACCATAATTTTATTTATTCTTCTTATTTTTATATAATTAGATTTTTTTTTCCTTTTTGTAATTTCACCATAATTGTTGACTTGTTGTTGTTGTAATTGTACTCATTACAAAGAACTTATACAAAAACATTAGCCACTAAATAGAGTTGACTACATAAATCAAATGACGACATTATAAGTTATGCCTCATCTGATAAAAGAACTTATATTCTCCATAATTTCTACCAACTATAGGAAAGAAAAATAAAATACAAAAATAGTTAATCAACAAATATAATAAATTGTTATTGATATGTTTGATTATTTTGCAAATATGAACGAAAAGTTTGTTATTAAAGTAGAAACACAATGATCTAAGCTTTATAATTCTAAATAAAAGAATACTTAATTAAAATGATGATTTAACCTACATTAATCAGTAATCACAGAGCAATTAATGTTTCAAGTCATCTTTTCATTAACATATTTGAATGATCAATTGATAGAAAGATAAATTGTTTATCAATTCAAAATTTAATCACCAATTGAGCCCAAATGTTACAGCTGATATGTAACATTATGCTGGAAACAGGCATCAATCCGTTGTAGTCTAGTTGGTCAGGATATTCGGCTCTCACCCGAAAGACCCGGGTTCAAGTCCCGGCAACGGAAAATCCTTTTATTATTTTTAAATAATTCTACAGATGGCTTTGGCTTGGGGCTATTATTGATTAATTGCTTTACCAACACCAGTAATCCAGACTCATCACAATCTATTAATTTCTCCATACATTAATTAAACCAAGAGAAGCGATGTTTTCTTGCTAGAAAACGGTCATTGCTTAGTTCCAATATAAATTACCCATTTTTTTCCCCATTTACATCATGATTCTATCTCCCAGCAAAGCCAAGTTGATGCTGCTACTGATGCCTGATATGCAAGCCTGAATCCATGCCTGCATGCCTGCCAGCCATTGCCACATCACCCTCGACTCTCACTCAATTCATCACGGCTCCAATGTCCCATTTGAATGCTCCTCACCTGCAAAATTGGAGGTTCCATTTGGCAACCGGTTCATGCTGTTATTGCTAGTGTGATTTGAATATGGTGAGTATGTAGAAACAGGACTGCCTCGGGAGTACCGGTTGTTCTGTGCGGCAGCGGCTGTGCTGCTTCTTGTGACTTTGAGACGAGCCTTCCTACCCTGAAGTGGAGAATAGAACAAGCATTTTCCATGATATGAAATAGATATAAATAAAGAAAAAAAACAAAGTACTTTTCACTATCAACTAATCATATATTATCTTTCATGTCATTTTGATTTTTGAAGATGCAACAAGTGTTGAACAATACCATATAAAAATCAAGTTTCAAAATCACTTTGTTTAGTTGTTTTAAACAAAAATTAGGTTAACTTTTACTCCAGAAATGGTTAACCATATACAGTTCTAAGAGATAAAATAATCACCTTCCCCATGCACTTCTCCAAATGAGGAGCGAACCTTCCAGCCATGATGGATCGGCCGCAATTCATGCATTCAAATATTTCACTTGCCACGGCAGGATGAGTTTGTCCGAATATGTCAACGACATACTTGCCATTTGCTTCATTAATATTGCTAGGATCGGCAACTCTTACCCTAGCTTCTGCCGACAACTTCAATTCTTCATCTTGTTCTTCCAAATTAGAATCAAGGCCCAACCTTGCTACTCTGTGACACTCTGATGCTACATCGACTATAATGGAATCAAGGAGATCTGAGAAAAAATGAGCTGAGAGCTGCAAAAGATCCCAAAAGAAGCATGAAAAGTATTATTTGATTAATCTTAATATTTTAACTCTCCGACATAACTAAATTACTTTAGGCACATGCATATCGGAAACAATCCACAAGTAGAAATGATACTATCATGGAAAATCATGGTCTGATTGGATTCTGTTTTCAAGATTTCAATCTTTGGAGTCTAGATAAACAGTGTAGGTAGATAATCCATCCAATTGAGGGGATCAAAGTATTGAAATGCATATAAAGTCCATGTGATCAATGATATGCAAAACTGATTCTGCAGATGATGCAAGGATAAGCAATTCAATACATTAGAAAAATATCTAAATATCTCCAGCATTGTAAACAGAAATTAAAAACATTAGATCAATAACTATAATAATCCACAACTCAATCAATTCACAATTGTCTTGATTTATTAGGTTATCATTCTCATAGCAAGCCAAACATCTTCTGAATTCTGAACACACAATATTTATCTTCACTATCGATCTTAAATACAGCAGTTAATTTGAAGAGGAAAGATATTAAAACTAAAAAAGAATAAAGGTGACAAAATCATAGATATATTAACAATTTAACATACAATGAAAAACAAAAATGAGAGCAATCCTAGAACATTGTACAGAGTTGCTTCCTAAATCCGAAGTGAGCGTATACAAGCATGATTCAAATAAAATTTGATTGGAGCGTGAAACGTGCTAGGAGAATTCATTGCAAACATAAGAAATGTTTGCTCAACTGAAATAGCTCACCTGGGAATGTGACGACAAGTTTTCCTCGTCAGGAGCCGACATGAGTCTTCACCAAAACCTTTACCTAATAGACACCAATATAAGTGGAAGTCAGTTAAAACTACAAAACCCGAAACTCATAAATAAGACAACTGTAAAGCCAACAATTAGAAGTGCCGAGCAGGGACAGTAATTATATTTTTATCACCATCATCTACAGTAAAGTTCAAAATTGATTCTACCTGTTAAAATGTACTAAAATTAAAGAATCTCAACATATGCCAAGATTGTATAAGCTTAAGATGCTGTGATACAGTCACAAACACCAAAACAATATAAATTTTATCATGTAAATTTCAACTAGCAGGGTCTAAGAAAATAATAGCAACCATGAACAGATTGAAGAGAACCGGATCGTTTAAGTTTAAACGAGGAGTCACATTAAGTTTAAACCAATCCGATTGTATTGATCCAATCATCTAAGCGTACCAATCATCTAAGCATAATCAATTACAAAAACAGAAAATATAGCTTAAGCATTTGTCTCAATTTTCAACTTTCTCTACACACCATTTGTCACAATCTATCAATTTCAAGTTCCATAAGAAAAATCATTCAGGAGTCTAACCCTACCTAAATCTAGTTCCCGATTTAACCAAGCAAACAAAGCTACCAAAGGGGACTATGACTCATTATACCAAAGGTTAAGATTGGTATTTGTGATCTTCACTCCAACATGTGATACAACTATGAAAAGAATGAGCAACTTTATCATTCAGAGACTATACATCAATTATCACAAATGAAGCCATATACCATATTCTGTAATAGCTTTTTCATATACATAGCTTCAGTACACTTGCAAAGGAGACATAAATGTCAACCCCCCCCCC
>JASCZI010091163.1:16253-26897 GCA_036250425.1 Stylosanthes scabra | reverse complement strand
GAGGGAATCTGAGAGGCGGCCGATGAAGGAGCGGAGAGCGACGGTGGAGGAGGCGGACTCCGGTCCGGAAACCGCCGAGGCGACTGTCGGCCCGGTGGTCGTTTGAGTGGATAATTGGTGGCTGGTGATGGGGAGAACGGGAGGGGCGGTGGACGACATCGTTGTGGGGTTTGTTGTAACGGTTTAGAGTGAGAAAGTGAATGAATCGGTTTTTAGAGAGAGAATGATAATTGGAAATCTGAGAGAGGAGGAAAAAAAGGGTTTTTGAGATAATAAATATAAGAAGAAAATGACGAGGGGTTAATAGAGATTTTAAGTTTTGCTTAATGGTTACGGTTCAGAATGCAATAAGGAGGAGAAAACGCAGTGCCGTTTAGGGGAAGAGTTCAAGTCAAAATAATTGCGTTTTGCTCCTTCTTTTCGTCGTCACTCTCTTGTGGTCACCAACGCGTTTTTCTTACAGAGGTTTTAATGTTTTAATTTTATTCTGGGATTTTTTGTTTCCTTTTTCATTTATTTATTTTGGAATGTTTAATTGGAGGGTTTAGTTAATTTTTTAGTGGGTATGAGAAAAGGAAAGTAAAGGAAAGAGCCAGGAAACGGGATCGGGGGTGGTTTATAGTAGTTTCAATATTAAGTTTTAAGGATTGAATCAGTGGTCACAATGCTGCTATTTATTCTTAGACCTGAAATTTTTTTTTGGTGACTTCTTAGACCTGAAATTTATTTTGGGTGTAACTTAAGACCTTAATTAGCTTACAAGAAATAAAGCGAATTCGCCAACCATGATATCAACATTTTTTTTTTACTAACTTCTTGTCCCTTTTTTTAAAATGAATTGGATGGTTTTCAATCTTAAGCATTACAACGTTACAAATTTACCTAACTACACATTCATAAGGTTCTTAAGTCTGGTTGTGTACAAAATATCTGGACTCATTTTAGAAACATCCTTACGAATTTACCTAACTACACATTCATGTGGCATAATCAAGTTTTAAATCTGGTTGTTGTCTTTCAAGAGATAACATATTTGCCATTTGAGAACTTAGGCCAGTAGCCTTGTCAATATTAATAATTAATGGTATAGTTTTTGCTATTGAAACGGGCTGAAAGCCAACAAAAGTCAGTAACTTGTTCGCTTCTCAATCTTAAAAATTGTTAGTATACTTATAGTATGGTGTGTGTATATGTATAGTGAAGCCTTTTTTTTTTTTTTGTGTCTTGGATATAGTTAAGCTTTAATATTATGCGTTGTCAAGAAATAATGTCGGGTTAATATCCAAAAAAAATGTTGGACTTGATTCGACCGGTTTCAGTGGTCTTTGCATTATCTGTGTAACACTTGAATTTTCTGTGTGATTTTAAAATCATGGAATCAAATTATAGAATTAGCCATTGATGCTTGCATCAGATTGAAATTTCTGCATTACCCTTTCTGAATGCGGTCCTTTGCTAGATCTTGCTTAATGCAAAATGCTTTGCACTGAACTACCTTTTAAGAGTTTATCCCCACTATCAAGGATACAAAGTAAATATTATCCTCCTAGGCATAACTTTCTTTTTTCCCCCCCACTAAAACACAAACTCAGTCATCATCTACTGTTAGTAAGGGTGTAAATTCTGCTAGAACCGCAAACAGAAAGACTGTATTGTTTAACAGCCATTTACCCTGTGACCATATTAGGAGAACATAACATCAACTTGTAGTAGATACAGAACACAAACCTACTAACCTACCACTAATACAGAATTATAACGATAACAGATTAAATAACACAAGGCTTTCATCTGAATCTCAGGCTTAAACCATTAATGCATCATCAGCACATGTAAATTTTAAGCGGTGCCAAATACTGTTATTACAAAAAGTAGCATAAATGTTTATGAACCCTCATTTGACCTCAAATAATCAACTTACAGTTGCATGATGTCCCAAATGGGGCAAACAGGAATTCAGAGTACTTCTTAACGGGACATCAAATATCAAGTGTTGACATAATAATAGTAGAGGTGACACAGTTCCAAGAAGGCAACAGGTTCATGGCACCACAACAAAAGGATAACGGAATTCAGAATGTAGTCCCATTCCATCCAAAGTTGGAACCCTGACAAAGTAAAAAGGCGCCATTAAGATTTGGATATCAGAATAAATAGATAGACATGATATCCAGAATAAAAGTAGACACCAGATCAAGGATAGTTGATGCTGAAAGGAAACACAGAATTAATACTATCAGCTTAAAAGGTATATAAAAACAGTGTAACAGTAAGGATTATTTTTACATGATCTAGTGCTGGTGTAAAGCATGCAAACACTGTGCATATTCTTGACTCTGATGCGCCTAAACAAAAACGAAGAATGCAATAAGAAAAGCATGCAGAGCAACGACCCTTCTTTTCAGGGCAACAGATGAGTTTAGAGACTTGCCTTGGCGTCATAGAATTTCAGGAAGAATCGTGACTTCGGAACAGACAGCTTGTTTTCAAGAATTGAAGCAATTCCAGCACTAAGTTTCTTGTTAACGTCGGGGTTAAGAGCACCAATGGACACTAATTCTCCATAAGCTGCAGGCTGCTCATTCCCGCCAAAGGATATGGGCACTGACCCTTTCAGTACAATCATCACGTACTGCACGTCAAAAAAGGGGTCAAGTTTTAAGGCTTTAGGACAATGTGAATACCACAGAACAAGAAATCAGTACACCAAAAACAAGGAATCTTGAATAAGAGAAAAATGAAAACTTCCAAAGACGAAACTTTTTTGTTTTTTAGGTTTCCCAAGACATCCCCGAACCCGACAGGTCGAGAATTAATCATTCACGGATCTGAACTCCATTTAAGGGTTTGTCGCTCGCCAATGGGTGCCTACATGCACAAGGCGGGATTCGAATCCTGACACTTGCTTAAGCGGACTAATAAGCTAACCACTAGATCAACCCAAGTTGGTTCCAAAGACCAAACTTGAAAAGTAACTCCATGAACACCAACATGGATCAAACATCTAGCTGAAGCATACTTCAAAATCAGATGCAGAAGAATGCAGGTTCAAACCAACGAAGTGAATCGTGGACGAAAGCCCTTAAGGCAATAAGTGAACATGAGTTTGGGTTTGGGATTTTATGCCTTAAGAAGAATAAACAGTAAAACAATTTGACTACTTTGCATCAATCCTCCTATAAGGATTAAGCTATGATTCATAACCTGCTGAATTTTATTTTAAAAAAAGAACAGTGATTATTCAAAATTCTAAGCAGCAATATAAAACTTACACAAACATCAATAATTCGCACAGGGATTCATCAGTATGGGAGCTAAAATGTAGCTAAAGTTTACCACATCTTCATATACAGCATATCATGTAAATTGAAAGCAACAACTATGCTACACAACTAAAAATTGAAAACAGCATATCATGTAAACTGAAGGCACGAAACCGGAAGTAAACCCTAACTCCCTAACATCACAAAATAGGTCATAATTTATCATATTCCTTCTCTTTAGTAAATAAGCGCTTCTAACCTAGAACCTGACTGAAAATTCAATTGGAAAAAAAGAGGGAAAAAGTACCTAATAATTCATCAGAAGTTTCAAGCACATAAAAATTAGGAACAATCTATATATAATATATGAGGTCACACAAGCATAGAAATTGAAACTTGCATTTGTTCAGTACCAAAAAAATTAATAATCTAGAAATCGTAAATGAACAAGAAGAAGAAGCTAACGGCTTCGGGTTTTCCGGTGATGGTGGCGACAGTGGAGGTGGCTTCGGAGAGGATGGAGGAGGTATCGACGCCGTCGAGGGAGACGTTGGTGGAGATGTTGAGGCACGGCATGGTTTGGGTTTCTTTGGTGTGCTTAGCTTAACTGCTTATTACGAGTGAAGTGAACAAGTGGTGAAGAAAACAAGAAATAAAACACCCTTTTATATAGAGTTGCAATGCAAAGCAGCGGCATTGCTTTCGGGGATAGAGTTTAATTTTGTGTAAACATGTTTTAATCACGCAATTAATTGTGTATTATCTGTATAATTTCATTTGATTTAAATACATGAACCGGACTGACGTAGGGGTGTTAATGGGGTGGGCTGAGGCGGGGGATGCCTTCCCGCTCCCCGTCCCCGTTCTCAAAATCTCTCACCGTCCTCATTTCATTCCCCGCTATGGGAAATTGTTCTCCCCGTCCTCATTTCTTGTGGATTCCCCATTCGGCCATTTCTTACAGATTCTTCATTTCTCGTTTTTCCTTGATAATTTTAATGGATATTTTAATAAAAATAACAAAAAATTAAAAATTCAGTACAAAAATATTAATATAGTAAAATACCATTTAAATATATCTTGTTCAAAATAATAAATTATTTAAAACTCAACATTATATTCGAAAAATAAAAGATTCTCAAAATCGGTTCAGATCGGCCGGTCGAACCGATTCAACCGTCGATCGGTCTCAAAGACGGCTCGGTTTACATCCTGGAACCGCCAGGCTCAGGAACCATCGAACAGGCCGATTTTCAGACGGTTGAACCGAATCGGGACTCGGCCGGTTTTTTGAGTGAGACCACAGACGACGTCGTTTCACCTTTGTTTTAAAAAAAAAAAAAAAAACAAACCTAATTACAGAAGTGTTGCAGAAACCCTATCCCTTGCCATTTTCGATTTCACTCACCCTCTTCTCTTCTGAAACGGCGGAAACCTTATGCCCATCTCCATCGCCGCCGCTTCTCCGTCGTTGCCGCTCGTCCGTCGCTTCTCCCTCCTCCATTTCCTTTCTTCGCAGTTCGAGTCCTCACTCACCCTCTTCTCTTCTGAAATGGCGGAAACCTTATGCCCATCTCCATCGCCGCCGCTACTCCATCGTCGCCGCTTCCCCGTCGCCTCCGCTCGTCCGTCGCTTCTCCCTCCTCCATTTCCTTTCTTCGCAGTTCGAGTCCTCACTTAGGCTCCCCGCGTCGACGCCGTCCGTCCTCTGACGGCTTCAATCACGTCGTCCGACCTCTGCTCGTCGCGTCGCCGTTCCTGGTCATCTTCAACGACGTCGTCCGTCCTCTGCTCGTCGTCCGTTCCTGGTCAACATAAAAGGTACTTGCTTCTTCTTCTTCCTTTAATTGTTTGGGGTTTTAACTTTTAATCATTTACTAATTTATTTTTCCATTACATTCGGTTGCAGATTTGATTATGCTGAAATTAGTTATTTTTCCATTACATTCGGTTGCAATATTTACCTGCCTATATTCGGTTGCAGATTTGATTCTGCTGAAATTAGTGATTTTTCCATTACATTACATTCGGTTTTAGCTTTTTCCATTACTCAAATTAGTGATTCTGCTGAGTTTTATTGATTTTGTTGATTTGATTTTGTTGATTGCTATTGCTAATTTTGATTTGGGCTTATGTTGATTTTATTGATTGCTATTGCTAATGTTGATTTGATTTTGTTGAGTTTTAGTGATTCTGCTGAGTTTTATTGCTTATGTTGATTTGATTGCTATTGCTAATGCTGAGCTAATGTTGATTTTGTTGATTTTATTTCTCCATTGCTATTTCTTTGTTGATTCTGCTGAGCTTTTGTTTCAATTTTCAAATTGTTTTGTTGCTGTTCATCCCTTCATTGTGCTGATTATTGCTCTGAATTTTTCACTTTGCCAGCCATGGAGAAATAGCAATGGAATTTAGGAGTTGTTATTTGAGAATTGTTGCTGTTCATCACTTCATTGTTATTTGAATTTATGAGTTGTATTTGAGAATTGAGACTTAGACTCTTAGAGTGATATGAGATAATTGGAATTTGGAAGACATTTAATGATTTTAATGTATAGATGTTATGACTTATGAGGTAATTTTATTTTTTATCATTATTTTTATTTTACATATTATTTTATTATAAAACGGTTATTTAAGAAGGTTAAACCTCCGGTTGAACCAGTCGGACCTATAAAACCTCTAACCTGTCGCTCGAGCGGTTCGATTATCGATCCGGTTTTCAGAACCTTGGTAAAATGACTAAAAAACGTATACTATAAATTAATTAATAAGGATATTTAAGACATTTCAAATAGTTCGAGAAATTACGGAATGTGAAATTACATAAAAGGGTACAACATATATTATCTAAATAAGGATATTTTATGTATTTATTAAATTCGAGGATTTGGGAACGTGGCCGGGGATTCCGCGCTTGGGTCCCCGCCACTGCCTCGGGGGATTTTGGGACGGGAAAAATTCCTCGCCTTTGGGTTCCCATTTGGGGTGTTTTCCGCGGGGATCCCAGGCGTGGGGAATTTTGACACCCCTACTGATGATGTCTGGGTTTCTTTTCTAAAGGAAATAAGTTGAGTATTATCATGAAATCTGTCAGAATAATTTTTTTTCCCTTATTTTAATTTTATAATATTTTTATTAAATTATATTGGACACTAATTCAGTAATTTGCTTTTTTTTTTTTTTACCAAATTTGGAGGAAGACTTATTTGTCTAAAAATAATAAAAGTTAGAAATTTAGTAATAATTAAAATTTATTAAAAGTTGAAGTGTTTGATTATTATTTTTTAAAACTAATTTAAAATATTACTTAAACAAATTAAAATAATTAATAGAGAGGACACCAAAAAAAAAATTAATAGAAAAGAATAAGTGAATAAATGGATTGTCCCAAATTAAATTTGAAAACATATGTTTGTCCTTTTAAATTACATAATTTGATCAGGGTGCATTTTATAAATTGTTCATAAAATCACCTAAACATCTAGGTAGCGTTTGGTAAAGAACTGAACAGAGATGGGGAGATCGAGACTCAGTATTGTGTTTCTTAGATATTAACATTCTTTTTTCCCGACTTACCCTTATATAATTTATGAAATTTCACAATACATCCTCTCACACTTTAAACACACACACTCTCTCTTTTTCCTCTTCTTTCTTCTTCTTCTTTCCAAATCATGCTTTCTCACCTGCCCAACCCAAAGTTCCTCATTCTTCTTCTTCTTCTACCAACCAGCTCACCAGAGTCGGCAAATTGAGTAATAGAAGAAAATAGTAACAAATTTGAGTACAGTGGCAGTGAAACTATCTCGATGATCAATTTGAATAGATCTTCATTGCTGAATTATAGTGTAGCATCTAATAAATATGAATCGAGAATGATGGCAAGAAAGCTGAGTACTATTACAACAAAATATAACCACACATTTACTAACATCATAACTGCTATTGGATGCACCAAAGAAACATTAAATAACATCACCATACATAGTTGTAACTTCGGTAATCCAAGTATTGGCACACAAATTGCAGTCATACTAGAGAAGATGAACACATGTTCTTGCTTTATTGGAGTTTTGTTCATGGAAGATTTCTAGTACGGGTAGAAAATTGAATAATGGTGAATAGGGTAGCAAAAAAATTGGAGATTTTGATGGAAATTGGGTACGGTGGTCGGTGGGTTGGGGATAGGAAAAGAATATAATGAGATATTTTAGGATGCGTTTGGAAAAGATACTGAGACTGGGAGATTGGGACCGAGAGACTAGGACTGAGAGACTGTGACTAAATTAGGTTTGTGTATTGTGTTTGGTTTAGGAAGGACTAAATTTAATTGTGTCTCAGTATCATGTTTGGTTTAGGATAAAATAGTTGGACAAAATACATGAAATGACCAAAAGGCCCATAAAATTAAAAGAAAACCTAATTCTTCCAATCCCATCACCCCCAAATTTCCCCACACACAAACGAGGGTTTTCTCTGTTTTTTCCCCTTCAGCAACTCGAGCTCGCCATCGCCCTTCTTCCCTTCTCTTCCGTTCAGTGGCAGCTTGTCAAGTGACGTTCTGTCGTCGTTGGAGAGGTGGAAGTGGATGCCAGAATCGTAATTTTCGAGGTGGGTGTCGCTCCGAACCCCGTCGCCGTTCGAATGCAAGTCTCCCGAAGCGAACCACGACTTCGCTATTGCTTCAAGCTTGGTAAGGTCTTAGCTCTGTTGTCATTACTTGGGACTATATGATTGAAAATTGATTATGGTGATATGCATTTTTGCTGGCTTGCTATACATTTTTTGGGGTTAATTTTATTTTAAAGAGATCAAGTTGGGTTCAAATCAGGGGGTTAAATGTATAAGAAGCTGTCAATTGTTCTGTTATTTTGCATTTGTTTATAATGTTAGCTTTTAATTAGGACTGTTTTGGTGCTTGAATTGTTTTGGTGCACGAATGGTTTATAATGTTAGCTTCCAGATTGGAAAACCAATATGCCATTGACAGTGCCATTATATTTTGCTTTATTTATAATGTTTTGGGGTTAATTTTGCCATTGACGGTGCCATCCACAACAAACTCCTCCATGAAACCAACGAATGCTTCGGTTTCTTCATGAGTCCAAAGCACTTGTCCATGATTTCCTGTTATTAAACCAAAGCTAGTTGCAACAGATCAGCCACAATATTTGTCCATCTCATAATTCATAAAGCTATTTAATTAAGCTAAGTAAATTATGCTACTTAACCCCAAATACAAGGCTGAAAATAAAGTTGGCACATATAATATAAGCAACAACACTTTGATTTATACTTCTTCTACCTTACACAGTTCCACATAAAGTAAATTCAATTCAGCTACTACAATTAAACGAAACCACTCTAGCAAACACTAGGAAATGAAATAAAACAACTCAGATACAAAGTGCACACCAGCAACGAAATAAGAACCACATGAAACCACTCAATTATTTAAACCACTCACACAATAAGGATTATTCACCCTAAAGTTAAACACTCAACATTAGACCCCTACTCATTAGGCACTAGTCATGCCTCTTATTGCTCTCCACTCCTCAAACATTCCAACAGCCATATCATCACGCATTTGGGTCCATTCTTCGGTGCTCTCAACAACCTGAATCCTTTCTTCCGGTGCATTATCTCCTATGGCCGGGATCGCATCTAGGATACCTTCTTTCTCTTCCGGATCCACATCCATGGTCAAACGAATGAAATTTTGTAGCAAGCAACATGCAATGATAATTTGACTCTGAGTTTTGACGGGGTAAAAGTTCGGACTTCTTAGAATAGCCATCTCTTCTTAAGTAGCCCAAAGCACCTCTCAATGACATTTTTGGCCGAGGAGTGTTTCTTATGGAAGTATTCCTGATATGTTTGATGTGCAAGCGAACCCGGGCCCCATTCTTTTAGATGGTAGCGGGTACTTCTATAGGGCGCTAGAAAACCGAAACCATTGGTATAACCACCATCCACTAAGTAGTAATTACCTATCAACAACACACCCAAGATTCAAATTTAAATCCAAAATGTTAACCTACTCTAATACAACTAACTAGTGGGTATAGTTAGGGGTGAGCAAAACCGAGCCGGACCGAACAAAACCGACGGACCGAACCAAAAAAACCAAAAACCAAAAAAACCGAAAATCGAAAAAACCGAAAAAACACATTTTTTGCAGTTTTTCCTCGGCTCGGTTCGGTTTTCGGTTTTTATTCCCAAAGCTTGAACCAAACCGAACCGAACCGTGCAAAATAATATGTACATGTTAAAATTCCCAAACCCCCCCCTAATTACTAATATTGCATAATGACCCCAACTAAAAAAACCCTAAAATGAGTCTCTCTCACTCGAGCCTCTCAATGTCTCACTCTCTCTCACTCAACGGCGCACCAAAACCACCGAAACCCACCCCTCTTCGGCTCCTCCAGATTCCACCAAAACCACTCACCCAGACGGCCAGACCCTGTCACCGCCACCGCCGTTCAATCTTCCCGTTCTCGCCAGCAAGCATCCACCGAAGTCTTCAGCCCTGTCCACCGCCGAAGCAGCCGCGTCGTCTCCTCCTCGGACCATCCCTGCAAGTGGTAACAATGGTGATGTTGCTCTTCCAAATGACTCTGCCAGTGTAAGATCATTTGAAGCATTGCCGACTGCACCTGCACCTCGTCCGCCTCTTCCTCAAAGAAACACAAAGAAGGTTGCTGTTAGAGGTAGAGCAAAGAGGCGCGCTGTTGAAGAACTTTCGGAAGATGACACCCCTGAAACAGCAACCAATGCAGCGGAGCCTTCTGATGGTAAGAGAAAACCTTCTATACCTAGGTCTTGGACATGGGAACACTTTACTAAAGATCCAAATTGTAGTCCTGAATATCCTAGAGCTAAGTGTAATTGGTGTGGGGCTAGCTATGCTTGTGATACACATAAAAATGGCACTAGTAATATGAAAAATCACTTGATGTCTCAATGCAAAAGGATTCCTAAGGAGGTGTTAGATCCTACTCAAAAAGTTTTATGTTTTCAAGAAAATGTAAAAGAGGACGGGACCGGGATGGGTAGTTCACTTTCTGCTGTGTCTTTTGATGTGGATGAATGTAGACAAGCCCTTGCTTATATGATTATTGTTGATGAATTGCCTTTTGCGCATGTTGAGGGTGAGGGATTTCGACATTATTCTCAAAAATTGCAGCCGAAGTTTCCAATTCCTAGTAGGTTTACTGTTGCTAGGAATTGTTTGAAACTTTATTTGAGTGAGAAAGCCAAGTTGAAGGACTTTTTTAAGGAATCAAATCAAAATGTTTGTTTGACAACTGATTGCTGGACATCTGTACAAAACTTGAATTATCTTTGTCTGACTGCTCATTATATCGACTCT
>JASCZI010091162.1:13530-31388 GCA_036250425.1 Stylosanthes scabra | reverse complement strand
CACAAATTAATTTAAAAAAAAAAAAAAAAAAAAAAAGCATGGCTTAGCTAAACTATTTAACAGTTCAGAACAAAGTATTCAAGCAGTAAAGCAAAAACCATATTCAAATTTAAACCAAACTTATGTAAAATAAAAGGAAAGCTAGCCACACCTTTGTCCATCAGGATGTGTTATAATAACATCAATGTCTCCACACGTAGCTTTCCCGCGTCTATATGATCCTCCACAAACAATAATAGCCTAAACAATATGATCACCGTAACCAAGTTCTAAATATCATGCTCCAATTCAAAATGAGAGCCAATAAAAAAAAAAATCACATGTTGGTGTGGGTATATAGGAATTATCTGCAAACTCAGAATGTGTCTCATACTCAATCAAGCAAAAGAATATTAATGCTCACCCCGGGCAAAACTTCCTCCCCAACTTTCTGCAAAATGCGTTCCATCTCTTGAACCTATCAGATCAAAAACAGTACCACATGCTGTTTAATAGAAGTTATTTTTATTCTTTTCTTTCAGAATTGAAAATAGTACCAGACCTCATGGCGTGGAATCCGTTGCTTGATATCATCAAAGTATTTCAACCCTAACTTTTGTGCATTTGTAAGTGAATCATCATTCCTTAGATCATCTAATGTACGATGTCCTTTCTCATACAATTTCAGTGCTGTGGCAGGACCAACACCCCATACTTCTTCAAATAAGGATATTGTCCGCACCTATGATTAAATAAGGTTAGAGAAGGGAAGGCAGCATGCTCAATAAAATGCCAAATATATACGTTATTATTATGTTTAAGAATATCTGGCCATCTTTTAGTCTATTATTATACATGAAATACACACACACACACACACGTTAGACAGAAAAGAAGTCAAAACCACAATTAGCTGAGAAGACTGAGTTTAAACGAAACTCAGGAAATTGTAACAAAACAAAATTACAGGCTACAGTACTAGGATGGTTAGTTATAAATATTGCAAGACAAATTTGTACGTGAGAATGTTTGCATGTAATTATTTTAAAATAAATAAATAAGATGCTAATGTATTAAATATGTAATCTAACAAGGATCATGAATAAAAATAAATATGAAAGATCAAGCTTAAAAACAATGAATTTGGCTCTACATACAATATTTTTCAGGGATTACAAAACAACCTGGGTCTGCAGTTAAAATACCTTCTCATCAGTTTCAAAGTGTTCCAGTTTGGATAACTTCCCAGTAGTTATTATCTCCTGAATCTGCACATATTAAAACCAAATGCTTGAGCCGGTTACTTGACCAACAATAAAAGAATGCCATTATTACCACATTAATACTAAATTTGTATTCTTAGATGGTTTAACAAAATAACTAGACAAAATATGCTTCTTTATTCCAACAATAATAAATAGCATCTAGGAGAGTATCACGAATGATAAAATAAATAAATAAATAAATAAATAAAAATTTCATATGCTAGATGATATTTTTTAACTAGAGACTGCTAGCATCTGAACAAGGAAAATTTAACCGGAAAGAGAGACAACAAAGTTATTGCAATATAAGATAGCAGCCACTTTATCCAGACAAAATGTGTAGTCATGTACTCAAGTATCACTTACATGATCTTTCATTGATTTTCCAATAGAAGGCAGGTCTTTGATCTGGTCTGTACTTTCAATTTTAAACGGCAACTTCTCAATCACTGCAATAGCCTTGTAATAGCTGAAAGATCTCCGATCCTCACCCAGTGCTTTCAAAATCATTAAAACAAAAGAGAACTTCAGAATAACGGAAGTTAAATAAGTTAATAATCTGTAGAAATTTTATGACCACATCTCACCTCTATATATGTTAACAAGTTTTCCAAATATCTCTGTTATATTCTTGTTGAGGTCAGGTGGACAATATGACAAGGATGACTGCAATTCCTTCCCACCCGCCATGGTTAGAACAGTTTCAACAAGAACAAAGAACCATAAAATGTATTGCATATATAATGTCTTCATCAGCATTTGCATTATTATCCATATCGTTAACATGCAGGAAAGTGCATGCATATTTCAACAAAATTATTTAGCACTGGCTATTAAGCCAAAATTATGGAATTTTAATTTGTTATAAGGTCATTTTAACTTAAAGAGCTATTACATGAAAGTTCTGAGTATATTTTAATGAAAAAATCTAGAATTGCAGGCTTTCAGGTCTTACTGCATCATTTTCGGACTCAAGATTTTGAGGTCTTCTGTTTGCATAATTTAAACTGTCAACTTCAGCGGGGCTGCTTGTTGTGGTTGTTGATGAAAGTGGAGCATTTTCTGTTTTATTTTCATTACTTTTATCTGCAACCTTTGTATCTTCAGAAGATAACTTGATCTTTTTACTCGGTGATTGCTGAGCATCACTAGACAAGCTTTGATTAGTTGGCTCAGGGTTCAAAGGCTTAGGAGGAATAACTTCACTTTGAGGATCCAACTTCAATTCATACATATCCTCAGATAGTTTCTCCCCAGATTTCAAGCTGTCCTCCAGCCATTGGTAAAGGATAACTCTCTGCAACAAGCATCATTAACCCAAAACAGTAAAGACTACAAGTTCCTCATACTAAACACAAGCATAGAAAGCTATGTTCTTAAATTGTGATTGCAACGCATAAAACCATCAAGTACCAATGTCATACACAACTTAAAGTTAAAACATTTAAACTAAAATAAAAAAGGAGTAAGCCCTTCAACTAATAAAAAAATTCCTTTGGTCCTTTGAGTTCATCTTAAAGTTAAAACATTTAAACATCTTAAAGTTCATCTCAAAACATGAGTAAGCCCTTCAAATAATAAAAAAAATTCCTTTGGTCCTTTGAATATGAATTTGACATCAAACTGATCTTCAATTTATAAATTACTAAATACGTCAAATTAGTCTTCCAAAAAGATATATGAACATCTAATTGTCTCTTCACTATGAATGTGTTACATTTCTCCATGAAATTAGACCTTAAAAACATCAAATTAGTCCATGATGAACAGAAAAATTGATTATCTATTTTGATTATGCTGATACAAATGAGCATCATTGTGCTGTCCCACATACATTTGGAGTGACTTATTGAGTGTAAAGTGTTCACTTCACTCAATCAGTATAATAACATGGTCCCCATTGAAACTACAGTAAACTCAAATAACTTACATGTAATTGAAAAAGAAAATAAAAAGAAGAAAAAGACTAAAATAGCTAACCCCTTTAAAACGTGATAAACGCTCGTTGTCGAGTTCCTTGAGAAGGGTATGAGAGTCCATGGCAAAAACATGAGTGACGCGTCTGGAGAGGCGCTCTTCAATCACAGCACCCATTTGCACCAACCTCTGCTTCCAAATCTATTAAAAAGAAAAGAAAAGACTTTGGAATTGAAAATGGGAAAGTAGGGTTTTCCATGATGAGGATTTTAGGAGTTGTAAATTACCTGCAACCGGCGAGGTTGGACTCCTTTGGGGACGAAGAAAACCACCATTCCTGAAAACATTCCATTAGGTTCCGACTCGGAGGAAGGGCTTCGCTTCTTCCTTGATTTTGTCTTTGGCGCCATTTTTTGTAAGCGGTGTCGGTTTGTTCGGTGTTTTGCTGTTGCTTCTTTTTTTTAATTCGTATTGGAGCTTCTTCAATACGCCATGGACACTGGAGTGGAGTGTGAATGAAGTTAACGGGGTTTAGCTTGCTAACCTGGTATTTTCTTCTTTTTTTTTTTTTGGTCGTGGATCCTGGTAGTTAGTTTTTTTTTCATTTTTGGGCTTAGGCCCAGTGTATAATAAAAGAAAAACTATTATTTTGAATCAACTTGACTTACAGTGTTAGACTAGCTGACAAAAACTAGCTAACCAACTTAGATTGGTGTAGTGGTTAGCACACTAGTCCACTTAAAAAAGTATTGGATGTTTGAATCTCGCCTTGTATATACAGTATGCAATCCATTGGCCAATAATAAACTCTTAAATGGAATTCAGATTCGAACTAACAAAAAAAATACTTATGACAAATAAAAAATAAAAAAAGAGTTATACTCAATTTATTAGTCCTTAGTCCAATTAAGTGTGTGTGAGAAATTAGAAACTTGTATATGAAACAATTCATTGTAGAGGGACACTAGCAAAAATTTTAAAAATATATTTATATAAAGACATTTTATCTCATTCATTGTAAATTTTTAACATGTGACATATTTTAAAAATGATGATTTTATTTAAAAGTGGTATCATTCCAGTTAAATCATTAATTTAAATTTAATAGTTAATATCAATATTTTGCATAATTATTTATAAATTGAATATTTCTATGATATTTGAGAATTAAAATTTTAATATATCAATTTTTACTTTTAGATAATTTAATTTTAATTTAGTAATTCATATCTTATTTTTTATTTCATTTTTTAATTTTCTTAATATTTCAATTCTTGTTTTTTTCAATTTTATACTTTTTATGTCTCTTTATTTTTAATTTTTACTTTTTATTTTTAGTATTTTTTATTTCTTACTTTTCGTGTATTAAGTATTTTAGAGAACACTTTTTAATTGTAAAAAAATAAAAGTGTTTATTAAAAAAAGATATTTTGACTATCTTTACTTGAAGTGACAAGTAAACGGTTATCTTTGTTTAAAAAAGAATTTGTATCTGAGACGTGATACATATTCTGTTTATAAGTTTATTCTTTGTCCCAAATTTACATCAACTGCTAAGGCTCCAATCTCTTTGGAACAATGATTAAGGTTTTTTTTTTTTAAAAAAAAAAAGTGAATTCCATTAAACTGAGAGACCTAAAATATCAAGAGATGTCAGATTACAAGTTTTTAATGAAGATTCTTCCAATCACATAAAATTTGATGCGGTAAGAGCAAATTTTGCTAAAATGTGAGCTACTAAATTCCTCATTCTCTTTACATGATAAATGTGATACGATCTAAATCTAGTTAAAAGATCTTTAAAGTTGACTATTATAAGTACAAAAGAATTCTCCTATAGATTAGGAGATAGGAGAGCCTTCACACAACTTCAATATTGTCTCCTTGACTCCTTCTATATCTATATCCGAAAAAAACAACCCTGTAAAGCAAAATTCAAGCTCATATAGGCTGCCATAATTAAGGTTGAAAGTTGAAAGTTGAAAGTTGAAACATAGAGAGGCAAGTACTATTTGTCTTTTACCGAAGTCAACTAAATAAATTATGGATGAAATGTGAGCCCAACTACCCAAGGATAAAAGTAATGTAACTTGTTTAGTTTGAAATCTGAAATTCATCAATTCATTAATTATACTCTATATCTTAATAAATCCCACTTTGAAAAGCAATGCTGCTTGCTTTCACGGGGTTGTTAGACTCAAAAGTATGAATTTCGCCAAAACGTGATTGGCTAAGGCAGTTCAAGTTAATCAATTAATCAAATGAATATAGTTTATGTCCATTCTGGCCTGCTACATGCTTGAATTGATTAATATATATATAAATGGTTGTGTTATATAATATAGGTTATGAGTCAGGTTAGTAGTGCTCCAAACCTTATAACCGTTTATTGAAGGGTATTAAATAACTTTAAAATATATATATTATAGAATGATGGTGATGGGCATTGGAGTTTCGGTACACCATGGTGTACGGAAATGCTTCCTATAATATAAACACTTGCTACATATGCTTTAATTAATTAACATACAAATAATTTTTTTTAAAAGAAAAACTTAAGCAGTAATGACTTTATTTATATTGATCAATAATCTTTGTAGCAATATAATATTTTTATACGCATTGGCCCCATAATTTTAATAAATATTATTAACTAACTACTAACAAAAATAATAAATTGTATTGACTATATATAGCACTGTTAATTTTAAATACATTATTTACTTTTGATATTAAAAATAACTAATAAGAAGGAAGAGTAGATAGTTTCTTTTAGCCTTTTATATCATAAAAATATAAAAGGAAATATAGACAAAAGTAATAAAAATATTTTTAACATATAATAATATGTCGGCCTCTAGTATATGTATATTGCAAAATGAAAATTTACAAAATATTTGCAACTTATATTAGAAGAAAGAAAAAAGAAATTAAAGAATTAAATGGCCAGAGATATATCATTATCATCGATGACATCATGACAAGGAACATAGTGATATATATTTCTCTGTAGCTCTCCCTTAAGTCTCTTGCTAGCCATAAGAAAAGGAACTCGAATCCTATGTTGATTCAACTTTGCAAAAAATAAACAAACAAAATCTTGTGAGTTGTGATGCTTCCAGCACCAAGCACTGTGAGAATACATTATTGTTGAAAAACATACAAGATTGAAGATTGAAGATTGAAGATTGGAAATGACAGAAGGTTCCATACGTTACACGTTCTCAAAGTTTTCATTAAAACGCAAAATGTACTAGGAAAAAACATAGACAATGACATCATAATTCTAGCAGAGATTAATAAAAAAAAAAACATATTATGTAATGTAGGTGGCTGAAAAAATATTATACGAGGTAGGTGTGTATATGGTGAATTATTTGGTGGAGCTCGCAAAATGAGCCTCCCATGGGGGCTTGACAGGAAAATGTAGGTTTCTTTATTTTTGTGTGATTTTCGTTTTATACCCAAAGATGTTAAGAATAGCGCAGTTGACATCGAATAAAAAGTATTTAGTGAAAAACCCCTTTCGTCATTATTGGCATAATTGCCGACCGAATCTAACAAAATATTTGGTGGGCCATCATATGAATTTCATACACAAAAAGGCCAATGGACCCCATTTTATATTTTTATGTTGCTGAGAGGAAATTAATTACATTTTTTTAAAATATGAATGACCAATTTATTTTCTTATGGTTTACACTGCAGATTAAATTTAATTTAAATTATTAAAACTATTTTGTATTATTATAAATTATATATAAAAAATTATTAATGTAATATATAATTTATGAGTATAAATAATAATGGGTATTTATAAAAACATGTATCTCTCTTTTATTTTTTTTTATTAATTAAAATATTTTCGTGTTTGTTCTATTTTGTTACGTATATATATTTTATTGTCCGGACAAAAAATATAAATACATGATGATATCCACATCAACGGTGCTACATAAAATTAATATTAGGGAGTCAATAATTAAGTTCATCCAAAATTTAAAAAATTTATCTTTTGAAATAAAAAATAATATCATCCAAATAGAATAAAAATAATCACCCCACAAAATATGAGTTATCATTTATAACTCATATATCATCACCATCAGGTATATTTGCTCCCAAGATTTTCTCTATCCACATATATTACATTTAACAAATTTTAAAAAATAATATAATTCAATACAATTCAATAAAATTTAAAATAGTGTCATATAATTTAAATATAACATAATTTAACATATACATTAAATATCCACACACATTAAAATTGGCCTCGTATGTATATATATACATATATATATTTACTCTTTTTTTTTTTTTGTTGAACCTCGTATATTTTTTGCTCTTGGTGTAACTGTCTTTAAGCAATTGTTAACAAAAGCCCAAAATCCGTTACATGGTACCCAAAACCCAAACCAACCCCAGAATTTGACATCAATTTTCTTATTCTAAAATGCCCCCCTAACATCTTCTCATTTAAACATTTGACCAAACACAAGGCCACCTTCACAATTATAGAGAAAACCTGCTCCCCTAATAATGCGTTGCACTACCTCACACACTCCAACGCTCCTTTATATGTGTGTACTACCTCCGAGAATGACACGGACCCAAAATAGCACGAGTCTGAAAGGAGGACTGATTTCACCAGCCCTACTCAATCACTCACCATATGTATATATATGAGATGTGTGTATTTAACTTGAATATAGTAATTTTATTTTTTGCATGATGTAAAAAACTTTAATAATATGCAGAAAAATTTTTGGTATGGTGCAAAAACTAAAGGTGAGCTGGTTTTTGAAATTTGCGTATCATGCGAAAATTTAAAGCAACACAAGATTTTCGCACGATATGGAAATTAATTCAAAAATCACTTTTTTAAATATAAATACGTATCAGAGTGGTGTGAACTCATCCAAGAGTTTCATTATGCTAAGTTAATATAAAGAGCGATATAATTTTTTGAATGTATTATAACAATGAGATCACTCTTTTGTATTAGAAAGTTCGACATCATATGTTATTTCATGTTTTACAAATTTTTCTGAGTTTAAAAATAGTATTTTCTAGAGTATAGACAGTCATATCTCAAAAGTGGTGAGCAGCATATATAGAAGTCATGTTGTAATTTTTGGCGGGTTGATGCAGTTTTAACCATTGCCCATTACAGATGATGCAAATAATGTCATTTTGTCTTAATATAATATCACAAATCATGATGAACTCTTTAATCACTTAAAATCTCACTAAGATAAATTTATTATACTCAAATTCTTACTTTCTATGAAAAAAATACTACCACCTAACTTCTTGCTTCCAAAAACACAAACAGACTTGCTCCCTTCCATCGTTGGCCCCCTTTTAATGCTTGAATCACTGCATTCCTCACCACAGCATGTGGGATACGTGTCCTCTTCATCACCAAATTTTCGTAGGATGAGAAAAAATTTTTTTGTAGGGTGCAAAAAACTTTTTTGCCAAGAATTTTCGTAGGCAATAAAAATTTGGAGTTGCCGATACGTCATCCGGCCACCACCAAAGCCAACAGCTTCTTCTTTCTTCAGTTTTTCACGCGAAAAAATTTAGGTCATACATGTGCATTTCATCCTACTTTTCAACATTACAGCTATATATTATTAATTTATGAATGTGGGTTCTATTTTTTCTTTTTAAAATTTTTTAAATATTAATTTAATATCAGATGACTTTATATGCTAAACACATTTATTTGTGAACTGTATTAAGTAGGAGCCAAAACAAAATAGAAAAGGGAAAAAAAGGAAACATAATTGAGCCCCCTCAATACATACACAAACAAATAACAATTACACTCAATCCACCAGCCATTGCTTGTGAAATAAAACCAATTAAAGACATCATTATTTTCTCACACTATAACTCACATTCTTAATCTCAACATCATAGTGAGATCACACCACTTCTAAATGGTACAATATAAAGTAATTAAATGCACCTTTCATTTTCATTACCCTAATCTAACTAAAACCAATCAACTAATAACAAACAATTATTATGAAAATAACTAGCTATTCTAGTAGCCATTCAAATTTCCAGTCACATCTTCACCCCTCAAATGTTCCACAAATTCATTGATGTTCTTATCAGAGCTGCCACCTTCACTAACTGCCTCCCTAGCCAACTTCATCCACTTGCTAGCATTCCTTCTAATTTCTTCACTCCTCTTACCCTCCATAACCACCTTCAAACTCCTAACAAACTCTTCCTTCCTCACAACACCGTGATCGTCCTCTTTCGGTCGGACGCCAACCTCCCAAACTTGCTCCAGATACTTGGCGTCCGGCAATTGGTCGGCCCATTGCGGCAAGCAAACCACCGGCACGCCGAGGCTCAACGTCTCTAGTGTCGAATTCCAACCACAATGTGTCACAAAGCACCCTAGGGCTTGGTGTTCCAATAACTCAAGTTGGTTACACCATGTGACAATTATACCCTTGTCTTTGACCATTTCTTGGTACCCTTTTGGTAATTTTGTGTGCTCAGATTCCCTTAGTACCCAGATGAAGTTCATGCCACTCTGTTCTAACCCCAAAGCCACTTCCTCAATTTGTTCATCTGAGAGGGAAACCATGCTTCCAAATGAGATGTATACTACAGATTTTGGTGGCTTTGATTCAAGCCAATCAGAGCATTCTTCACTTAGTGGCTTCCACAGGCTTGCTCCATAGCCTCTGTCACCTTTGATTCTTCCATCTAAGTATGCAGATGGGACCATTGGTCCTATCAACTTTGCTGGACATAGCTCTTGTATGCCTTTCACCGCCTACAAATTATTAACAGCCATGTCAGAAACTCATCATCAGTTACTAATAAATGCAGAACATGGTATCCATGGCACACAATTCTATTTGAGTGTCAGAGAGATCAGATCGGATGAAAATTAATATTTTGATAAAATTGTAAAATCGGAAATTCCAAAGAGAATTATCTAGATTTATTTTTCTCTATTTTTTTTAAAAAATTTCTAAATACTCAATACAAGAATGAAATACAGGTGTCGTCACCGATTTGGAAAACAATACTGCTAGTAAAATAACTCTTTTTGGTATTGTGTGAAAAAAAGTTGTTCCATTAGCGTTATTGATTTTCGAAAGAAAGATTCTTAGTTGCACTAAAATTTATTAGTTGAATGATTAATCATTAGGAAATATATAAATAAATGAAACAAAATAAGAGAATCCGTGCATGTCACTGAAGAGTACATAAGATAAGTTAAAATATGATGAAGAGAATAGAATTGAATTCCTCTTTAAAACGTGCTATATATAAAAATGCTTATGAATATATCATATATGTCACGCTATAATATGGATTAAAAATTTGAGTAAATGCTTTTTTCTATCTTGATCATTGATTTACGAAAATTCTCAATTGCTTCCCTAACATAGTTGGAGATGGGTAATTTCAATTTATTATATTCCAATTATAACTTAATCATTAATATTAAAAAGTATTAGTTAAAGTTAATGTTAAATTATAATTGAAGACGTAAAAAATTAATGACTAAATAATTGTTAAAACAAATTAAGATTAATGTTCATCTAACGTTTGTTTCTTCTTTCGACATACCTCACTTTCTAAGGCTTGAAATGTGTTGACAAACATAAAATCAGCCTTGTTCAAGTTAGAAAACTGGCTCAATTTCATGGCCAAGTAATCAGGGTAGCTCTCCGGAAACCTGATGAAGCTCGGCAAATCCGGCAAATCCAACGGCGGAATCCCGGGAACATACAACGGCAGATCCTCCTTCTCCACCGGAAGCTCAACAAGCCCATGGTGTATACGACAGAATATGTTACAAACGGCAGCAGAATTGGTAAAGAAAGCCGCACCATACACGCCGTGTCGTTTCGCAACGTCGAGCGCCCAGGGGAAAAAGGAGTCGTACACAATGCACGTGACTGGCGTGGTTTGTTGAAACCGTTCGATCAGTTCTGAGAGAGTCTTGGCTCCAACTGTCCTGAAGGAGGATAGGAAGAGCTGGACGTTCTTGGCCTGCGCGAAGCCGGCGTTGTCGAAGCCATCTGAGATGGCTTCTACACCGACGTTTGGGGCGTTAATGGTGTGAACTGTGTAGTGTGTTGTGGCTATGGTGGCCTTGACGCCCTTTGAGGCTAATCTTTTTGCGAATTGGAGGAGTGGGTTTATGTGGCCTTGTGCTGGGTATGGTAGGAGTACGACATGGACGTTGTTGTTTTGCTTTTGAAGAACCATTTTTTTCTTCTTTCTTTCTTTTTTTTTCTCTAGAAAGATGTTATGTTTTTTTTGGCTTTTGATGTGTGAGCGATGGGAATGATCTTTAAGACCCTTTATTTATAGGCGAGAATACCGTGTTTGAAACGAGGTTTTGCTCTTCTTGATTATTTTTTTATTTCTTTTTGAATGGTTTGTGATTTCATCACTTTAGTATTAGTTTTTCTATAAGGCAAGGAAATCTTGGTTTTTTTTTATCAAAAACTTTTTAGTAAAAAATAAAGTTTGTTTTTCTTCATGTCTAAAATAAAGTTTGATTTGGTAACAAATCTTTAAATAAAATTTAAATTTACAACAAATTAATTCTCAATTTATTGAATTAAATTTGAGAAAGTTTATGAAGCCAATAAAATTAATATTCCATAATAGCTAATATTATTTTTTTTTCTCTCTTCCTAATATTTATTCCATAACATTGTTTATTAAATTTATCCTAAAAAACTAAAATATACATGACCATGATAAAGATTTACAAAATTTTAGTGCCAGAGTAAAAATACTAAAATAGTACTCATTCAAATATGTAATAATATATTTGACACGAAGATATTTTTTTTCCCATATATATATCACTCACAAAATTCCCAAAGAGTGATAAAAGAAGAAACAACAAATGAAGCTAAGCCTTAATACAAATACAAATTATAAATAAGGTTCTACCTTAACAACAAATAGAAAAATAATAAATGAAGATCCACCTCAATACAAATACAAATAATAAAAATAAAAATAAGGCTCCACCTTAACAATAAGAATAAAATGAACAACAATTTTATTTGTACACCAAAATCAACCATCAAATTAGTTACTAGTGTATAATATACATTGAAATATGAAATATACACTAAAAATAAGTTAAATTATACACATGTATTTTATATTTTAATGTGTATTATACATCGGCCAGTGACTGATTTTGGTGGCTGATCCTACACCTAACATAACTCTAAAATGAAACTTCATCTCAACACAAACAAAAACTAAAAAATCAATTTCAACACAATCACTAATAATAACAATATTAATGGTTTAAAAAAATATTAAACCAAAACAATTTACAAAATCTTTTATACACAAACAGCAAGAAAGAGACTCAGCCTCAACACAAACACAAATAAAATCGAGAAAGCTCAGCTTCCAAAAAAATAAAAAATCATCTCATCAAAATAAAACAAAGAAAATGCTCAGCCTTAGCACACGACCAATAAAAAATAACCAATAATAAAGACTCCGTCTCCACAAAATCAGAACACACAACAATAAAAGAGACTCTATCTCCATGCAATCTGTACACAGTCAGCAACTAATGAGGCTTAGCCTCAACACAATTAATAACAAATCACCACAATAATTCACCAATTTAATAAATTAAACAAAACAAACAATAGATATTTATATTACTAAGGTTTCTAATAATTTAATTTAGACAAAAAACATATTAATTTAAATGTATTTTCTTCTCATTTCAATATTTTAGCAATAATGTTGCATAATATGTTTATAATTAATTAAATCAAATGTCTTTTCATCCTCTCTTCCTTTTAAGTAGTTATTATTCAACAATTTTTTTTCCATTTTATTGCAGAATTAACATTCTAATATTTATAGTGAAAGTTTGTTCTGCTGGAATAATTATCATACGTATAAGGTCAAAACTAATTTATATTTAAAACGATAAAAATAGATAAATATTTGTTTACCTCATTCAACTATTACTGAAAACAATTATTAATAGTCTCATTTATATTTAAAATGTTAGACTTGATTTGGAAAATTACTTTTATTAATACGAAAATACACATCAAATATATATTTATTGTAATGTAATGTATGTGTCTCACATTAAAAAATATTAACTATCTTAATTAATTACATGCTTATTATTGTTATTATACATTTTAATATAATTTAATTAAAAGGCAAATTAGTAGACGTATTAATACTTATTTAATTTAGTTTAAATGATTATCTATAAAATTTTATAGTTGATAAAATATTATTACCACCCCCGAATGGGGACCCAAACAGGAAATTTTTGCCAAAAGGATGTGGATAGGGCAAAATTCTTCGAGGTAAGCACGGGCACTTAAGCGGGGATCCCTGCCTCGACCTTGAAATTCCCAAATAATTTAAAATACTTAAAATATTTTCATTATAAAACGCGTTAATATTATCGATGGCCGTACCTACGGCTCGCGTGGCCATAAATTGTGTCGGTAATTATTATCGACGGTTAGGCCATCGATAATACTCTCGTTACGTTATTTATTTTAAATAAAATTTCGTTGGCATAAAATAATCCAAGTATTATTACTGACGCCTAAGCCGTCGATAAAATGTAGAATTTTAAATTTTTTTTATTATTTTACAGACAGCTTGGCCGTCGGTAATTGTCCTGCAGTTTAAATTTTTTTTTCATATTAACCTGTAATAAATTAATTCAGTTATCTACTAATTAAAGCAGGAAATAAAATATAATGTATTCCCTATCTAAAAAATCCGAAAAATCCAATAAAAGAACGAAGTAATATAACAATAATCCCAGAAAAAGAATACAAACAAACAAACTAAGAAAAATGTCAAACATAGTCAGTGTCATCATCATGGTGGGGGGATCCGGTGGTCTGATCAGGCTGCGATGGGGGAGTCTGTGACGGAGCAGGAGGCGGTGGGGGAGGCATGTCTGGCATCGAACCTGAGCCGGATGCGCCACTCCGCATCTGAGTCAGGAAGCTGTACATGTCTGAGTAAGCTCTCCTCAAGTCGGAGACTTCCTGCGGCTGCGTCTGCACGATGGACTCCATGGTCCGCACCTTTTCCGCGCAGATGGCCTCGACAGCAGCTAAGCTCTGAGCATGCGCCTCCGCCTGCTGCGAAATCTCCCTGTTGAGCAGGGTAACCTGCTCTCTAAGATCGGGTGGGCCACTAGAGATGTCGTCGTCGTCAGGATCTGAGAAGAGCGGTGGGTATTTATGGGAGGGAACCACACCCATCCCATAAACCCTCCCCCGCTTGCGGCCGCCCGCTACCCGTGGCCACACCTTGGCCTCGTCGATGGGGGGGGGCACCGGACCTCCTGCATCAATGGCAGCTTGACGCTCGTCCTACAGTCTCTTCAACTCTGCCTCGTAGGCATCCTGAAAGAAAATTTGATTAGTACCTGCGACACTGAAAAAGTAAAGTGTATGAATGAACTATATTCAAGTTTAAGACTTACATTAACATCCGACGACCGCTTGTCCACCCACTCCCTATCCTCCTTCCGTGTGTGGGTTCTCGCAAACACCTCACTCTGGGTGGGTGTTCGCCCTAGCTCCAACGCCTGTTAATAATAGCAGTTTTGCATTAAACATAACGAAGATAAACAAGTAACCTCATAATGATTAAAATTTAATTAAATGTATTAAAGTTAACTTACCATCCTCTCTCTGATGGCCTCGTACATGGTGGAGCCCCCGGTGTGAAGGGATCCACCCGTCGAGGATGCCCGGTTCCTCTTGTTGACCTGCTTCAACTTCTTGAAATCCTCCTACTGCCAGAACTCAACCAATCGGGCCCACAAGTCCTCTTGTATCCACCCATGAGGCGCCCCCTTGTTCCGGATCCCGTGCATGATCTCACGAAGTCGCTTGGAGTCTCTCATCCGACAAGACTCGTAGATCCTGTGCTCATATCCCCGCTGTAATCGGAAAAAAGCCTGAAAAGGAAGAAAATGTCGCCATTCATATCAAGTGATTTAAAAATGAATAACAAATCAAAATAGTTTCACTAAGGAAGTTGAGAATGTTACCCTCCAACGGTCTCACCAAAACCGGACAGCGTGATCCGGTGCCATGCTGAACTGGGGCACAAACCACCTATAGTAATTCTCAAAGACCCAGCTGATCTTGGTCGTGCCCTTGCGTACCTTATTCCAACTGTTTAATTTATTTCATAACATATTCATATAAAAAAGATGTAAATGATTGATAAAATAATTAATGCATTTCAAGTAATTTACAAAAGTAAAATATAATGTTCTTACCAGTTACCGCCGTCCCAGCGGAGGTAGACACGACCAACCTGTCTAGCGAGCTCCTCCTCTAAAGCTACGTCCTCCTCTTCTCCCTCCGACAAAGGATTGTCAACCGGAGGCCAAGACATCGGATCTGGCTCTGGAGGGGGAGGCTCGTCGTCCTCTGTAGTGGTATGAGTAGTGGTCTGAGTAGGGGTCGTGGTCTGTGTACGAGCACCCGATGTCTCAGAAGATTAAACCCTCGATTCGGGTGTGGGGATCATCCCCATGGCTGGCAAACCCTCTGCCAAGGAAGCTGTCGGGACCACCGGAGTAGATGTGGTAGCTGGAGTCGAGGTCTCAGCCTCTGCCTCTCCGAGGTCGAGGGGAACGCCGGTCATCTTTCTAGGCCGACCCCTACGAACTCGTGTACCCCTACCACCAACACCTCGGTCCCCCCTACCTCGACCTCGGTCCCCCTAGTCATATATCCTGAACCAATTTGACAGTTATATATAAAAGTTAATAACACAGTCTTCAAGTATATCATATAAATATTAATGTATAAAAGCTAACAACAGACATAACAGTCTATTATGAAATTTTTTAAGTTAGATACTTTACTGTCATTCATCATCTTGGGGAGATAAAGAATCTGCTGATGCAGACCCATTATCTTTGCTATTTCCCTCATCTTCTTCGCTCTTGTCCTCATTTTCAGTGTTAGGCAGTTGGGCGGAAGCAATGATATCCACATCTAGGGCGGAAGATCTAAGTGTTTCGGGTATCCCAGTTTCAGTAATCACTCTTACGGGTATTTCCTCTATTGACTGATACGCTTCATCCTGGACTACCACTTCCTGTGACTCAATTCTCCCACGTGGTTTACATTTAACAACGACCCTCCAATTTGATCTGCCGCTTCCAGGATACTGCATGTAATATACTTGGCGTGCATTTTGAGCTAGTATGAATGGGTCAAATTGATCATACCGCCTACTGTGGTTAACCTCAGTGATTTGATAGTCCCTGTGGGCCCTAGTCCCATGAGGCCTCACCGGATCGTACCATTCACACCTAAAGAGAATCGCCCGATTTTTCGGTTCCCCCAAGTATTCCAACTCTAGAATTTCATTCAAAATTCTGTACCAGTCACATTCACCTTGACCGGCATCACCCTTCAGAAAAACCCCTGTGTTGTCCGTCGTTCTTCCGCTTGAATTACTTTGGGTTTGAAACTTCATACCATTTACCTTCATATGTGTCCAACTAGTATATTCCAACTGTGGGCCGAAAGCTAGGTTTAGCAATTGAGGGGTTGTGACTCCATTGGTTGGATTGTTCACGTAGCTTTGAAACCACTTTGCAAATTGTTGCATATCACTGTGAATCCCCTCATACACCCTAACATTTTCAATTACATGAATTAATATAATTAAATTGCTTGATTGAAATTTAATTAGTTATGAGTTAGGTCATCAAACCTTCGAATTTCATCGACTTCAGGGCAATTAAGGAGGATATGTAAGTGTGCCGAGTCAAGTTCACGAAAATTTAGTCGCCTAGTTTGTTTTCAACCCGCTATATCACCAGGTTGATTGAACGTGGACAACGTAGCATTGCTTGATCCCCTTTCACCCTCATCATTGGGACCAACTCTTGTTCGCACTGATTCGACATGCGGCTCAAAGTAGTAGGAACAAAAGAAGGTAGTTTCCCTCGTCAAGTACGCCTCACAGATGGAACCTTCTACCCGGGCACGATTTTTCACTGATCTCTTAAAGGCGCCTATTTGTCTCTCAAATGGATACATCCATCGGTAGTGAACTGGACCGCACACACATGCCTCATACGCTAGGTGCAACGGAAGATGTTCCATCACATTAAAGAATCCAGGAGGGAAGATCTTTTCTAGCTTACAGATTATAACAGGTATGTTTTGTTCCATAAGAAGCAGATTTTGAACAGAAAGTGTTGGAGAACACGAGTCCCTAAAAAATTTACTTAACTCAGTGATTGGTTTCCAAACTGGATCAGGTAATTCCCTAAGTGCTACAGGCATTAGGCATTGCATAAACACGTGACAATCATGACTTTTCATTCCATGAAGTTTTCCTTGCGTCACATTAGCACACTTGCTTAGGTTTGAGGCATACCCATCAGGAAGCCGCAATTCCTGCAACCAACGACACAAATTCTGTCGTTGTTGCAACGTTAGCGCAAAGCATGCCTTAGGCTTCGCGATATTACCATTGGGGAGCAGTACAAGGTTAAGTTCAGACCTCCTATATAATTCTGCTTGATCCATCCGAGCCTTATGGTTATCCTTGGTTCTCTCACTATCCATAACTGTGTGAATGACATTATTAAATACATTCTTCTCAATGTTCATCACATCAAGACAT
>JASCZI010091162.1:0-12366 GCA_036250425.1 Stylosanthes scabra | reverse complement strand
CACCAGACCCGACACTTGTTCAAATGCATGCTGTGAATAATTATTTTCGGACTTAATGGCTAGCATTCTAGTCGCAATTGAGAGTTGAGAAAATACCGAACCTTCCTAAAGCGGCTTCCTCACTGACTCTAGTAAGTCGTAGAACCTTTGTGCTTCGAGATTCAGTTCATGGTGTTCTTCTTCATCGTTTTCCTCCAATGTCTCAAGTCCTGGAAAAGCTTCCGCAACCATGGACTCATACCTAACTACGTTGTCACTCCAACTGTTCATTGACGGATCCTCGTTAGTTGCATCGTATCCACCAAGCCCATACCTAGTTAGGTCATCCAAATTTCCTTCCCCGTGTTGTACCCATGTTCTATAATTCGGCATGAAACCCTTCCTCAACAAATCTACCTTTATGTCGTCAATAGTTTTATAATTCGTACACTTGCACTTCGTACACGGACACCTAATCGTTCCAAACCCAACATAGTCATCAAGGCTCATACAATAGGCCAAGAACTAGTCCAATCCATTTATGAATGACGGTTTAAGTCCCCCTCTATTTGAATACACCCTATCGTACATCCACGAACGATATTGCTCCATAAATATGTGGTATGATTTTTTCTACATTTGTAAAATTTTTAAGCCACTTTAGTTAATCCCTTCTTTTACTCTATAATTTTTTTTTAAATTTTGGTAGAGTTTTCCCCTAATTAGGACACCCCAAATGAATTCAAAGGTTCAAAACAAATATAATTTGCACACACAATTAACATACAATGCAATTAACGTTGATTAAACCTAGCCATTCTATTCACCTTATTCCGCACATCAAATACAGAACAAACACACACAATCTCCACAGCAAACAAACCGGAAGGATATCTACGCCCCTGCACAGATTCATTCTTCTCTCCCATTCTATAATTCTATCCTACGTGTTCAAGTCTCTATCCTAAACATTCAATAAAATTTTTCATTTAATTATTCCGTTACCGAATAATTTAATCACTATTCCAATTTAAAAGTGTCCAATATAATAATGCTAGGTAAAATGAATAGATTACCAACCGTAGTGTCGGGATAAATGTGGGCAACGCCTAAACCGCATAATCTCGTACGATCCCCACCCACCAGCGGCACCAACAGCAACTTCAGCAACCACTATCCCTGAAAAAAAAAATAGCATTCACCCAACACATGAACCAAACACATTAGGTACAAAGAAAAGCATCAATGGCATTAAGAAAATTAACGAAAATGGAAAAACTAAACCGATTAAATGAAAGAGGGACTTACCCCGAGTACAATGGCAGCGACGAAACTCCGAACGGAGGTCGGAGGAGGGAGAAATCGAAGAGAGAGGGAGAGAGGGCTGCGGAGAGAGAGAGAGTGAGTGAAGAAAGAGAGAGGGTTTGCGGTTCTGAGGAAGAAGAAGGGGTTCATTGCCTTTTCAGGATTTTTTTTTATCGACGCCCCTTCAAACGCTGCGTTTCATTAAAAAATATTACCGATGGCTTATATTAGCGAAGGCGGGAATTTCGAATTTTCATTTAATATTATTATCGACGGCTCGTCGACGGCTTAGCCGTCGATAATATTATCGACGGTGGAGCCATCACTAATATTGGGAGCCTATATTTTTTTCTCCATGTTATTAACGACGGTTCACCGACGACTAAGCCGTTGCACCATATTATCGACGGCTAAGCCGTCGAGAATATTAACAACGTTTAAAATGGCCATGATACTGGCGACGGCGATGGCTCAGCCGTTTGTATTTACCGACTGCTTAGCCGTTTATAATATTAAGCCGTCGTGGCGCCAATTGGCGCCAAAATATCATTATTTTTACCGACGGCCTACAGTCGGCTTAGCCGTCGGTAAACAGCGCCTCATAAACTTGCATTAATTGTAACATATTACCGACAGCCATAATATTATTATCGACGGCTCAGCCGTCGGTAGGGCCCGTGTCCATAAGGCCGTCGGTAATTACCGTCAGTACACAGAGGCAATGTTGTAGTGTTTTATTGATTATTAATTTATACTATAGGTTTTTTAGTCATTTTATATCTCATTACGTATTATCATTTTATTTTTTTTATATGATGTTGAGTTTTAAATAATTAATTACTTTTAAAAAAATACATTTAAATGATGTTTTACTGTATTAATATTTTTGTATTATTTCTTCAATTTTTTATTAAAATTTCTATTAAAAATACCAAAAGAAAATGGGGGATGGGAATTCATGGGGATGGAGCGAAAATTCTCCTGAGACAGAAAATAAGGCGAAGATAAGGAGAGATTTAGAGGACGGGATGAGAAGCAAGAAGGCATCCCCCGCCCCGCCCCGCTCCACTCCATTAATACCTTTACATGCAACTATAATTCTAAATCAACGGTTGAGCAAAGAACCTCTTCACTACCCGAAACAATTTTATTTCGGAGTTAAACTTCATTTTGGTTTCTGAGATTGGCGAATTGTACCAAATTGATGACTGGTTTTTCAGTTGCATTAATATGTCCCTGAAATTGAAAAAAATGGTACTACATTAGCTAATGATACTCTTTCTATTAGAATGTCCATAATACTATGAAAATAGTATCAGAGACTAACATAGTGCAATTATTTTAATATCAAGAACTATATTAGTATAATTGAAAAGTCGGAGACTAATTTGATACAATCCACCAACCTCTTTAGGGATTAAAATAGATTTAACTCCTTTGTTTTGTGTAATTAGGTTTCACATAGCCCCAAAAAGATATGGTAGGGTGTCTACAAAAATTAAATGGTATTAAGAGAAAAGACGAAGAATAATTTGATTATATTTGTCCATTTAATTAAACTGACTCACTTAAAATTATAAAGACTAAAATTACTATATATAACGAGAGGACTAAATCCTTGCTAAGTGCTAACCCATTTTTACTTTTTCTTCTCTTTTATTTACTTTTCTTTTTCAGTTTATCTTTATTTTACTTTCTTCTACATTGTTCTTTAAAGTGCTAAAAAAAATATATTTGTGGATATTCATAAATCTTTTAAAGAATATAATACAATGAAATAATGAATATTTCTGAAGACATTTTTCTTCAAACCCGTAGTTCTCGTGGGCCATTCGTCTATCAATAAATAGCAGAAAAAAATTAAACTAGATTAATTTATCGATTAATTTATTAATTAATTTAAACAATGTCGTCTTGTGCATGCAATAATCTAATAATCAGCGATAAATTTTTTAGTGGAACTCTAATCCACGACGAATTAATCCTTAAGAAATTAAAGGATATTATAAGAAAAAATAATAGACAAAAAAAATTTTGAAATAAGAATTTATTGCGATCCCATACAATAAATTTAGTTTAAATAGTTTTATTTGATCTTTTCAATTTTTTTTTCAATTACTTTATAACACGTAATTTCTTGTCATTTATGTTTTAAGTAAATATATATATATATATATATATATATAAAAGAAAATATATTAAATGATAAAAAAAATAAAGATTGCACTTCACAAAATAATTGAAAAAAAAGTTTTTGAGAGGATCTATTCAATAGAACATATATTTACTGAGACAATGATTGAACACAGATCACACAACCTATTGCATGTGATTTGTACCGAAAATTTCTTGTCTTTAAAGCCTTACAGTACCCGATTTAGTTTTTGACTCTCAGTCTCAACATTTATAGCAGAATGACAAAGCCAACAGCAAGGACACCAAAAAAACAAATCCAACAGGAATATCTGAATTTGTGGCCGTAAGTGTTATACTGTTATCTATCAATTTCATCTATAAGATACCGTCCTATAAAGAATATCCCCCTTTGTATTTTATTTAATTTACAAGCATTTTTCTTAATCTTTTATGGTTCGGAATTATGAGTGATGTATATATTGCACTAAAAAAGAATTGTACCAAAAGGAATATATATATTGTCGACATAATAATAGAATAAACACTCAAAATTATGTTTCTATATTTTATATTCCATGTGTATATGGTGTTGTTGTCATGAAGAATAAACAAAATAAGTCAAATTATTTTGATAAATTAATGTTACATAAAATATTTGCTAAATAAATAAATGAACTAAAATAAGAGGACCTGTTCGTTTCTGTTGAAGAGTACACGTACAAGCTAAGATAAGTTAAAATATGATGAAGAGAATATAGAATTAAATTCCTTTAAACGTGGTATATATAAAAATGCTTACGAATATATGTTATGGTATAATATGGATAAAATTTTTTAGTAAATGCTATTTTCTGTTTTTGATTATTTATTTAAAGGATAAATCATCCTTTCACTATTCGAAAATTCTTAATTGCTTCTCCAACTATATATTAAGTAAGTCGAATAATGGTTAGGTTTAGTAGGGCAGGATAAGCCCAAGTAAAACAAAAAAAAAAAAAGTTGAATAATGGCTGAAGATGGATTAATAATTTTCAAATTATAGAAAACATCTTTGTTATCTTTGTTATAAAGATTAAAGATTACTATTTAAATAACTCATCAGGTTTATAAATTACAAAAAAACTATCTACAGTAAAAAAATATGTGTGGACAACTAGAGCAAGTTACCAAAATAAATAAATTGAAAATATTCTCAGATTGTCTTAATTTTAAAATAAATATCAATTTAACATGAATTATAAATATACTTGACATTTATAGATAATTCATGATAAAATTTCTAGAATTACATTATTTTTTGTTATTTATTTATACTTCATGGTAAAATTTTATGGATTATGTTATTTTTTTATAAATTATGTATAATTAGAATTGTTCATAATTTATGGTAGAATTTTACAAATTATATGTATTTGTGAGATATATGAGATCCAAACATAGATTATATAAAAAATAGAATAAATTAGTCATGATTATTTTAGAATTACGAAAATCTCCTAATGGTTTGCTCCAAATTGTTCTTTTAGATCTCTTGTTTGCCCCAACTACTGCTCAATTAATAACCAAAGTTCTTTTCTGAAATAAAATACTCATTTTTTTAATGTCTTTGTCGTTGGCGGAAAAAGATGTTTATCAAGAAGTCGACCAGTTGAATTATCACCAAAGACATAATTCAAACAAAAATTACTTGTGTATCTTTTGCGGCTATCCCCATAACATTAGGATAACATCCACTACAATCATCATAACTCATAAGAAATTGACATATGGAAAACGATGAACTACCCAATACTATTATTCTAAAGGAACGACATTCATCATGTACAATTTTGCATTGAAAAAAAAATAGATAAAAAGAAAAGGAAGAGAAGAAGTACGGCTGCCGACTTCTTAAGATAGATGGCTGATAATTAGTCTAAAAAATTGGACCAACACTAGTGCATTTCATATTAAAAAAAATATTATTCACACTTCAAATACTCTTGAATATATACATGTAAAAAAGATGTTGATGACAAAATAGTATTTATTATAAAAAGTGTAAACTGTAATGGAAATGAAATAAAAATAGTTTTTTTTAAATAATATGTATGATAGGTTATTTTAAATATTAATTACTTATATAATTATACATAATAAAATGAGAAATTTAGTTAACAGAAAGTGCGTCATTTCTTAATATAAATGGTTAAAAAATGAAGAAAAATCAGAAGAAAATCCTAAATTAATTTGAAAAAAAAATGTCAAGATTATGAAAGTTTTCATCTGAATTGTTAAAAATCACTACTTTAATACTTTCACCAAAATATTCAAAGAAGAGAAAAAGTAGGTTTTGCTATAAAAATATGGACACATAATCTAGCTAGCTAGCTTATTAAACATTAATGCAAAAGAGTCAAGTATGTGCAAAATGAGAAATGAATGAAAGAATAACAATCTAATTTTAACCATATAAATAAATTTATGTATTTCATACATAACGTATTTATGTCATACCTTCCCTCAAGCTAGGATTGTATAAATCCAATAATCCAAGCTTGGCAATATTGCCAGAGAAGGGATTTGGAACCAAAGCTTTGCTTAGAAAATCTGCCAACTGTTCTTTAGTGTTTACTGGCATAAGATGAATCAAGCTCGAGAAAAGGCTTTTCTCTCACAATATGACAATCGATTTCAATATTCTTCGTTTTTTTTTTCATGGAAGATTGGATTTGAACAATGTGAATTGAAGATTGGTTATCACAAAAAATGGTAATAGATTTTTGTAGTGGCATGCCAATAAAGTTCATGAGAAAAGATAGCCATCTTGCTTCACAAGTGGCTGCTGGCAAGGAACGATACTCTGCCTCACACTATAAGAAATCCGGCAGATAGCGGCGATTTCAAATGCCGTTTAGCTTTATCAACCGTCGTCTACACGTGTGCCGCTAAATGTTTCGTGGCAGTTCATAAACCACTGTTATATGCTAGATAGGAACCGCCGCTAAACAACACTTATTGAAAATATGCTAGTGGAATTAACCAACTCCTATATAAAACAGTGGGTATCGTGAAAAGCCCATCAATGCCACTTCAGCCCAAAGTTATTTTGTTCCCAATCCATCAATTAATCAAGGGCAATTTAGGAAGATTCAAGGGATGATTGATTGAAGATTTAGTGAAAGAGATAATCATTGTAATCATAGAAGATAAGATAAGGATTAGATTTGATTTAGATTATATTTGATTTGATTCATAGCTGACTTTTAGGACAGTTAAGCTTATTATATAAAAGAGGAATTAACCACTAGGGTTAGTAACTCAGCATAGCCGTATTCATTATTTCCTAGGATTTAGATTCAATCATGAATTGCTAAACTCCTCCATTGTTAAGGGTGAGGAGCTCTGTTCACCCGGCATGAAGTAGTTTGTACATAGTTTAATTCAATTCAATGAGATATTTTAGTTTTCGAAATTGCATGAATTAATTTTCTGTTCTTCATCCCAATAATTCAGAATCAATGAGAGGTGTTCTTTATTTGTTTAGGATTAAGTTAATTTAATTGCGAGATTGATTAATCTAACTAGCTAGAAATTAATTCACATGGTAAGTTAACACTGACTAAAGATAGTAAAGATAATTTACATGCAACTATAACTCTATGGATTGAAATTGGGTTAGAACTAGTTTGGATAGAGTGGCATTTAATCTAATTTAGGATCACTTTTGAGATTCATAAGAATTGGAACCGGATTATATACTTCACTTCTCTATTTGATTAATTGACTAAGAGATTAGCTTTTGATTAAGTAAAGGGAAAATTAAATTGCTAAGAGATTAGGGTTTAATTACTATAGGTTCGTTGTGCATGATTTCTGAGTATATAGAATTGCAATTAAACTTGTACATTAGCCCTCAAGGGAAAAACATCTCAAAAGCTCTTAACATCTCATCTTATCATCGTTCAACCCTCAAGTATAATTTTTGTTCTCTGCTCTTTGATTGCTAGTAATTTTCGAACCAATTAGACCTAAAGTAATAAATTTATTTAGTTTCATTAAATCTGATTAGAACAATTGATTAAATAGTAGTTGATTGATTCTTTAATCCTCGTGGGAACGATACCCATTTCACCGTGGTATTACTTGATACGATTCGGTATATTTGTCGAGATTTAGGGTTGGAAAACCGCCTATCAAGTTTTTCCTCCACGGTACACCTGTTGTACTACTACATTACACATGGGCTCTCTCCGTTTTTAATTAATTCTGAAAGTTACCTTGAGAAGGATTCGAACCCGGGACAAAAGGGTCCAAGTTCCTTCGCTTCAACATGTCTTCCACTAAGTCAATCCAACATTTAATATATATATAATCTCTATAATATGCAAGTTGTGTATTATTTGGAATGGTGTAAATTTTAATTATTTATATTTTTCAATAAGAGGTCTAATTAAGTTGTGATTTATATTTTTTTATTATTTATAAAAAATATTTTGTTAACTCTAAAAATTGATATTATCACTTTTTAATTAATTATATCAAAGTGATATGAAATATTTTTTTTAGCATGTAAATTTTCTTTTATTATAATTTTACATAATTATTTACATTTCTTGAATATATTTTAAAAAACATATTTTTTCGACAAAGTTTATCTTGCAAAATTGCACAAAAAAGTTTAAAACATATACTAATTTTTATTTATCATTTTTACCATGAAAATGTTAATAAAATATATTGCTTTCAAACGTATTTATAACATGTTTATTAGCATATATGAATATATAGGTAAGTTTTTCCTTTAATTTCATTTAGCGGCGGTTTTTGTCACATTTATAACATGTTTATTAGCATATATGAATATATAGGTAAGTTTTTTCTTTAATTCCATAAAACCACCGCTAAATGCCCACGAGCTCGACTTTTCACGGTGGTTACAATAGGAACTGGCGCTAAATTTCCAAAACAGTTGAGAAATGTATCTATTTAGCGGCGGTTGCAATAGGAACCACCGCTAAATGCCCACGAGCTCGACGTTTTGCGGAGGTTGAAACAGGAACCGCTGATAAATGCACCTATTTAGCGGTGGTTGGTTCCAAACCGCCGCTAAATTAAAAAACTTAACATCATATTATAAAAACCGCCGCTATCTGCCGGAATATTGTAGTGTCAGTAGAGGATTTGACAACCGTGGTTTGTTTCTTACTCTTCCAACTTATTAATGCTTGTCCAAGCATAAAACAATATCCGAAGATAGATCCGCGAGTGTCTGAGAAAGTAGCCCAATCGGCATCAGCATATCCAGATATGTGCAGTGTAGATTCTGCAGGAAAGAATAAACCTTGAGAAGGTTTACCTTTGAGATATTTCAGCACCCTAAAAGCTACATTGAGATGAGTATTGGTGGGACAATCAAGAAACTGGCTCAACCTTCCAACAACATAAGAAATGTCAGGTCTCATGTTGGTGAGGTAGAGTAGTCTGCTAATTAACTGCCTATAGAGAGTAGAATCTACTGCCAGAGGTGTGCCTGATTCCTTGGACGGTTTCTGAGTTCTTATGTAATTAATCCATGCGAGTAGAGAGAGACTGTCACTCAAGATAACCGAAGTCCGTGAGTAAATCAGTGGTATATTTGCGTTGGTATATGTGAATTCCAACATTCGAGTGAGCTACTTCCATTCCAATGAAGTATTTGAGATTACCAAGATCTTTTATTTTAAAACTTGCATCAAGGATACCCTTTATTGCATCAATCTCATTAAAATCATCACCGGTAAGTACCATATTATCAACATATACTAGAATGGTTGTGAATCATGTTGGGCTTATCTTCATGAAGAGTGAGTGATCATCAACACGTTGCTCATATCCTGCCTCAAGTGGAGTCTGTGACAACTTCAAATTCCACTGTCTACTAACTTGCTTCAAGCTATATAGGGATTTCTATAGCTTAAAAACTTGTCCCGGTTTAGAAACATTCAATCATGGTGGCAATTTCATGAATACTTCTTTGTCTAAATCACCATGTAAAAAGGTTGTGTTGACATCAAGTTGTTTGAGATGCATATTTTAGCAGCTGCAATGGCTAAAATAACTCGGAGAGTTGTCATCTTGACCATGGGACTGAATGTGTCACCATAGTCTACTCCCTGCACTTGAGTAAACCCTTTTGCTACCAACCTTGCTTTATGCCTCTCAATGGAGCCATCCGGATTGAACTTGACCCGGAAAACCCACTTGCAACCAACAACCTTCTTGCCCTTTGGGACTTCAGTGATTTTCCAAGTCTGATTTTGCTCTAAAGCATCCAATCCTGCTTGTATTGCTTTTCTCCAGCAAGGATGAGCAACAGCTTCTTCATAAGTGTTAGGTTCGGAGTTGGCCAAAATAGCAAGTGAAATTGATCTGTATTGTGGTGTTAGTTTCTCAAATGATAAACAATGAGAGAAAGGATACAAAACATTCCTTGAGCCATTGTGAGGAGTTGTATTACTCATCATACATTGGTAATCTTTTAAGTAAGAAGGAGGTCTCTTGTCCTTGACTAATCTCCTAATAGAAATATCATGGGATGGAGATGATGATGATGTATGAGGTGATACAGAATCTGAATGATCATTGGATGATGATGATGCATGAGGTAATGCAGCAGAATCTAAAGTTTGATTTTTTGTATTTTGAGGGAAAGAATTATATATGTGATGCAGAATGTATATGATCTTCTGGAGTTGTAGAAGATGAATGTGATGCAGATGTATTTGACACATCAGAAATCTGGTTTAAAAACAAGTTGATTATTGGAGTTGGAATTTGAGGAAGGAATTTTTGTAACTAAATCAGAATTAGTCATGAACACAGAATTGGAATAAGGAAATTGAGTTTCAAAAAACTTTACATTTCTTGAAAAGAATATTTGTTTTATTTTAAGATCAAGTAGTCTAAAACCTTTTGTGCCTTCCTTAAAACCAATAAAAACATATTTTTTGCTTTTGAATCAAATTTTGTTCTTGATGCTTCAAGAGTAGTAGCATAAGCTAAACATTCGAACGCCTTTAGTTTTAAAATGTCAGCTAGTGTCCCATGCAAAATTGTATAGGGAATTTTATTTTGTATGCTTAGGCTAGGCAGCCTATTCATAAGATATACTGCATGAGACACTGCAAAGTGCCAATAATACTTTAGAATATCGGATTGATAAAGTAAGTCTTTTGTTATGTTTAGAATGTGCTGATGTTTCCTCTCCACAATCCCATTTTGCTGTGGAGTTTCTACACAAAAAGTTTGATGTAATATACCACTTAATGCAAAATAGGATTTAAGAGTAAACTCAGGCCCATTATATGTTCTTATACATTTTATTTGTTTTCCAAATTGAATCTTAGCATAAGTGACAAAATTTTGAACCAATTGGGAGGTTTCTGATTTAGCTTTCATAAAATAGATCCATGCAAATCTACTTTTTCCATCTACAATAGTTAAAAAGTATCTATGTCCTTCAGTAGAACAAACACCAATGGGACCTCAAATATCCATATGTATCAAGTCAAAACATTCCTTTATTACAGTGAAAGTGTTATCAAAAGGTAATTTCCTTTATCTTGAAAATTGACAAGGATCACAAGGTATTTGAGCATCAACTGTACAATCTATAAAACTGTAATTCTGTTTCATAATGTTCAATTTCTGTAAAGGTAAATGACTTAATCTAGAATGCCAAATCTGACTATTCCAAGGGGGTGTATTGACTTGATTGATTTTTGCCAAGGAAGACTCATTGTGCAGGACAGAACCAAAATGATTTGGTTGATTACTCAAAGTGTAAAGACCATTTCCACACCTAGCAATGCCAATCGTCTTAGATGTGTGCCGATCCTGTATCTCATAGTGTTTATCATTTATCAGTAATTGACAGCTCAAATTTGATGTCAATTTTGACACTGAAATCAATTTAAAATCAAAATCTGGTATATATAAAACCTTTTAAAAATAGAACTTATCAGTGAACATAATAGTGCCTATTATATTGCTTGTTGTTTCAGCTCCATTTGGCATCCTCACTGTGATAGGTTCTATTTGTTGAAAATTTTGAAAATCTTTAATGTTAAAAGTAACATGATCAGTTGCTCCTGAGTCAATGATCCAGACAGCAGATTTTGGTTTTAGAAAACTCAAGATTTTGAAGCTGAATTGGAAGAAAATAATTTTACCTTGGTTGGAGGTATGAATAGAATTAGCCAAAACCTGATTAGCATTATGAATTAGTTGCTGAGCACCCTTCCCTTTGATTAGATCCAGCAAGGCTGATCGTTGCTCTAGAGTGAACTCAGAATTGTGAACACCACCTGCATCTTGAGGACAATTGGACTGTGATTTCTTGTCACTGAAATCATCATTGTCTTCAGTGTATAGTTGATTCATAACAAAATTATACTGTTGTTTCTTCATTTATGGGAGATAACCATGCTTCTTATAGCATACATCTTCGGTGTGTCCTTGCTTGCCACAATAGGTACACATGATTTTTATCCCCTTCCTCTGCCTCCAGCATTTTCTTTGCCATAGCCTTTGCCTCTGCCTCTGCCACTTGAAGCATTTGAAGACTGACTAGGAGTTTTCCCTTGGGCTGATCAGTTTAGCAACACTCTTGCATTCTCAGCTCCATTCAGTTATCTCTCTTGTTGTGTCAATATGGAGAAAACTGTATTTACATCTGATATAGGATTTTATCGACGGCTAGGCCGTCGGTAATATTCCGTAGGTATTTATTTCGTCGGTAATTATTATCGACGGCCCCGATGCAACCGTCGATAATATTATTTTAATTATACCGACGGCCTAGCCGTCGATAATTTTGCCGTCCTTTTTTAAAAAAAACAGCATGTTATTTTAATTATACCGACGGCTTAACCGTCGGTACAAATGTCGTCTTTTTTAAATTGTTACCGTTTTACCGACGGTTTA